>JAEIIL010014437.1:0-12397 GCA_018905715.1 Drosophila lini | reverse complement strand
CTAAACTTTAAAATTTTTATATAATATCCTATCTATGAATTATTATTTCACTAAAAAACAACCCTAGTAAATTGTGTAAAAGATATTTAAGATTATTATATTTTACTGTCCACCCTTTAAAAGCCACATTACTGCAACCGTAATTTAATAAATTAAAAAAATATCGTTTGACAAACAGCAGCTATCGCACCACACCACTCTGACAAATGAGTGCCATCTCCAACGCTCCGCTTTATCGATAGGCGCAGTCACCGTTTCGGCCACCACTACGCTCGACCTATTTTCAGTAGCAGCAATCTCAAGAAAAAAGGCAATATTTTGCGAAAAAGCGACTGAGGAGCCCCAAAAAAAGCAGCTAATCGAAGTCAGCGACTATTTCTATGCAACGCAAAGGGACGACGACGGCGAGAGGAGCAATCGTAGTGTAAGCAAATGTGCGCAAAATGAAAGTGACAATCAAGTCATGGACGGGAGTTGCAACTTGGCGTTGGATAGCAAATGACGAGAACTGCGGAATTTGTCGCATGTCCTTCGAGAGCACCTGCCCGGAGTGCGCGCTGCCCGGTGACGACTGCCCGCTGGTGTGGGGTGTCTGCTCCCATTGCTTCCACATGCACTGCATCGTCAAGTGGCTGAACCTGCAACCGTTGAACAAACAGTGTCCCATGTGCCGCCAGAGCTGGAAGTTCAACATACATTAAACACCAACCAACCAACGTCCTAGCATAATCGATAAATTTAGCAGCAGCAGAAACCAAGTAAACATTGTCCAGTCGTCGCGAATGAGAATGGAGCACAGCGATACCCAGCCGCACCTGCCGGCGGGTCTGCCCCCACTGCCAAAAAGCCTGAGCGCCGCCGCCGCTGCTTCCTCAGTAGCGTCTCCGCCTGTTGCTGTTACTCCACTGATGATGCCCCGCACTGCGTCGCCGGCGTCCGTCAGCGTGGCCGCTCTGACCGCAGCTGCCGGCGAACTCTATCTGGGCCCCTCCACCTCTTCCCAGGCGGCTAGGAATCGCAGCTATAATGGGCACGGCCACAGCCAGCGGCACGGCAGTCTGTCGTCCACGCAGGAGTCGCTCAGCGACAGGGAGTCCGTACACAGTCGAGCCTCCTCCACACACAGCGCTGGAGCCGGTCATACGCCAACCAACAGCTCGAGCAGCACCGGCGCCACCTCCTCAACCATCGACAACCAGTTGGCCATCTTGCGGCGGGAAATGTATGGCCTGAGGCAGTTGGATCTGTCGCTGTTGTCGCAGCTGTGGGCGTTAAATGAGTCAATACAGGGATTCCGGGTGTTCCTGCAGGAGCAGGATGCCATGTCGCCTCCATCAAGGTCAAGAACACCATCGGATGCGAATTCATTGTCCTCCGATGAAGAGGACGATGGCTCCTATGCGCCCGTGCCGTTGCCCAAGATGACAGATGCCTCAGGAAGCGGAGGTGGAAGCGTAGGTGTCGTTAACTCCAGAGCCATGGCATCGCCGGCAGCCAGCGGCGGATTGCCCACCAAATTAGCCACAGGATCGACCACATCGCATGCCTCGACTAGCTCCACTTCGGGGGCTTCCGGATCCTCATCGGCTGCCTCGTCGATGGGCAAACATCAGCAACTGCAACAGCAGCAGCAACTGCAACAACAGCAGCAGCAGCAGCAGCAGCAGGCTTCCCACTATCATCAGAGGCCGGCGCCACCACCCGCACCACCAGCCCAGCACAAGGCTCATCCGCAACTGCCGAGGATACTGCAACAGCGCATGAGACAGGCACCACCACCGCCGCCCCCCACACGGCCCAAGGGGGGCGGAAATAGTGGCGGTGGAGGCGGCGGGGGCGGAGCAAGCACCAGCAGCAGCAACCATAGCATCAGTAGCAGCGTAACGCAGTCCCATCAGCACCAACAACAACAACATCCCCATCCACATGCCCACCATTCGCGACCCGTATGACAAAACCCGTTCTTGGACTAAGCCAAGGTCCAAGAACACAAAGCAGTCGCTGCCAACACTTCGGAAAGGGTCAATTAGACGACATTTCTCCAAGAGTCAATTCAAATTCAAGTGCAGAACGATCACACACCACACTCACACACATACAATCCACCAACCACCAACTCTCATCTCGAAAAGCTTGCCATGCTCCTCCATTATGTTCTTGAGATATCCAAAAAAAACACACGAAACATATGAAGAAACACACAAAACTAAGTGTTTTTTGCGAAACGAAAAGATGAAAACGTCTTTAGAGTGTAAGCGAACCCACTCACTTTCACGTTTAATATTAAATGATAAACACATGATGAAATTTGTATTCAATAATAATCGCTAAGTAGTAAAGGATAAGATCCTTATTATGCATCGTATGTATTACTCAAATTGTATAAACGTATATTTAAAATTGAAAACTTCAAATGCTTGAGACCCCGCATCGAGTACATAGATCTAGTTCCATAATTTGCGTTGACTCTCTGATATGATTTGTTAGAATGCCAATACACACTATCCAACAAAACGAAAAACTAAACCACGTAGCACTAACCAAAACTAAACTCTTGGCCTATGATATATCTGGTTTGATTTTGTAGCCCCTGTTAAGTGAGAGATAAAGTGGAAAAAAATATATTATTATAGGAACATTTATCTGTATCTCAAAGAAAAACACTAGCTGATCTTACTGTTAGTCCAATAATCCTATCATTAACACTCCTACATCTCTAGGCATATATATGTAAAGCTCAAGTATTGGAGCAATTCCCCCGAGCAATTGTATAATGCGTGGCAGAGCTGTAAAGAGGCCTATTTATAGGGCCTATCGATTCCTTATTGGATTAACATAAAATCTCATTCAAATGACTAAACCATTGGCCTCTAGCTTATAGCTTTGGAACGCATTATAAATAATATTTATATTCTAAACAACATATACAATTTTTACCACATATATAAACAAAACGATAATTGAACGAAACGCTGAGCAAATGCCATCGAGTATTTTCCCATATCACACGCAAAGTAAGGGAGGAGATTGCGAAATGAAACAGGATTTACATATATTACCTAATCAAAAAAAATACAATTAAATTAAACAATTTCCAAATATTTATTGTTAGTTCTTAGACGGCTTTCTTTCTTTCCTTATATATTGTTCTCTCGAAATTTAAACATCTAATACGATTGTATCTGAAATCCACACACGTTCGTAATTTACAAAATCCTTATTTTGCATTTTAAAAACAAGACTAAAAATCAAAATCTCTGGAATTTGATGTCAACAACAAACCAGTTCACTGAAACATCGATATAAGAACAATATATACAGCACAAGCACCCGAAAAATAAAGGCTTTGAATGACTTGTCTTGAAATATGTCAGATCGAATATAAATTTATGAGCAAGAACCGATTTTACTTTTATTTAACTTGTGTTCCTTCATAATACATCATTTAATTGTGATTTTAATCCTAAAAATACACCATAAAAATATATTTTAAGCTTTATTTTGGATGATTACCAGTCATATTCCACCAAGTTATTCAAAGCCTTGGCGACCAGCTCCAAACTCATCAAATATTGCGCATTTGAGATGAACTTTTGAAAGCTTTTGCTGTGTACAAAAAATAAAAGCAAGCAAGATATCGAAAATTTACACTGACCGCAAAAACAATGTATACAACTTTTGTGTGGAAATATTCAATTGTAACACAGTTTAATTCGAAATTGAGATAGAAATACAATTAATGAACAAAATAATTTATACATTTCTCGGTTTTGATGGAAAATGATGGATATAATGGATTAAATCGTTATAAAAGCATGTATTATGTAATGGCAAATTGATTAATGAAACGAAAGAAGCGATAGCGATACGAATGAATCGATACAATAAATATCAATTTAAATATCATTTCGCAATTATGAATTATTTACAACTTTGTCAAGAGTCCTTTATTTAATGTCCTATTTGATGTCACACTAAATATACATTTTTTTTAGGTTCTTTACAGAACCCAACGTCAGGGTCTGGAAAGTTAAGGCCTAAGTGCTGAAAGTTCCGCAGCAGTCCGAGGGGATTTCTGAAAGGAAAGTGTACATTTTAAACTGGGTTTTGTGACTAATTCTAAAACTAGAGTCCGAACTCAAAAAGGAGCTACAAAAACCTCTTAGGACAGAAAGGAAACATTTATAAGTTTGCTTTCTGTACCCCTGAGCGAGGGTTATTTCCCTAAAATACTCACTGTCCGTGGGTCCCCAACCAAGTGGTACTCCTAGCCGACTGTTCTCCTGCTTAAGCCACTGATAGAGCGGATCAAAGTACTCCAGGAGAGCGGCTGCATCCATTTCCGTTTCGCCGGTGAACTCCTGCAGCACCTCCTTCCAGTGACGGGAGCTGCCCTTTGAGAGGAACTCGTGCAGTGCTCGCCCGGCCGCCTTGCTGTTATAGATGTCGCAGTTATCCAATGTCAACTGGCTATTTTGGGGCTCATATTGACCGGCCAGGCGGCACAGAGCCTTGTGGAACTGAAACTGAAAGATGTGGGCGGCAAAGTAGCGCAGATATTCTACATCGGCGTCGATATGGTACTTGGCCGGCGGATCAAAGTCCTTCTCGGTGCGGGAAACTGGCGGCTCCACGCCTCCGAACTCGGAACGCATCTGCCAAAAGCCGCAGTTCCATTGAGATTCCTCCAGCTCGTTGCGGAACACAGCATAGCGATACTTATCCACCGCATAGCCAAAGGGCAGAAAGACTATCTTGGAGATGGCCTGCTTGAAAAGCTGGTTAATGCGACTCTTCTCGTCCAGCTTGGCATTATCTATCAGTCCAATGGTCTTCAGGTGCTTGGCGGACATCACTGACAGGGCAATGACATCGCCCACAGCCTCATGGAAGCCTGGATTGGGAGCGCCTCGGAAGACAGCCGGCTGCTGTTCGTACTGCAGATAGTACTGGATGTGTCCCAACTCGTGGTGCACCACATAGAAGTAGTGGTTGTCCACCTCGGTGCACATCTTGATCCTCACATCGCTGTCCTGATAAAAGTCCCAGGCCGACGCATGGCACACCACCTGACGATCCTCGGGACGGGTGAGCACACTCAGATTCCAGAAGGTGGGCGGTAGGGCTCGCAACCCGAGCGACTGGAAGAACTGATCTCCCAGCTCGAAGAGCTTCTGTACTGTGTATCCTTGACGCTCCATCTCAGCCTTTACGTCCACGAATGGCTTCTCCGGGAAGGGTGTAAACAAGTCGATGACTTCGGTCCACGACTGGCCCCACATATTGCCCAGCAGGCTTATGGGTATATTTCCGTCCGCCTTCATTACATCCGGACCATAGTGCTGGCGCAGGCGATAGCGAACATATCCGTGGATCTGCCTGTAGAAAGGCAGCAGTTGCTTGAATGTGGCGTCGAGTTGGCGCTCGAAGTCTGCATCCTCGTAGAACTGCACCCAGTAATCGGCATACGAACGATGATCTATTATGATTGTCAAAAAATTTGAATAAGTTTATTAATAAATAAAGCTGTATTTAAAACTAATTTTAAATTATTTTTGAGAAACCAAAATTGGTTTGACAAGTAATAGTAACTTTTAATTCCTCTGGAACCAACTTCTTATTTTCTAAATCTCAGCAATAATTAAAAGTTTATATGTGTTGATATAATAATATTGTATAAATATGATGTAACTACTAAATTGATAATTATATATTTTTAGAATCAAAATGAGGTTTTGACAGATAAGCTTAACACTGAGAAAAAAATTATTCTCGGTTGCTTTAAGATTTAGAAACATGTAAACTAACACTAATTTTTCACTTAAAAATGTTTAAAGAGGGGAGGCTTTGCAGGATTTTTAGGCTTTCCATAACTTGGATTATTTTTAAATTAGTGTTTCATTGAAACAAGTGTTCCTACAAAAAATATATATCTCTAAAACAGGCTACAGTTTCCCTTCCATCCAAAAGCGGACACCCTTTACCGACACAAGAAGAACTTTAGCACTGACGACACAATTGGCTTACATTTTCTTTCCGTGCATCCCAGACGTTTTCCCCCGTTTTCCCGTTCCAAGGGTCAGACAGCTAGGTTATCAGATTACCACTCACCATTCAAATGGGCCGCCTTGCGCGTCAGCCGCACGTACTCAGCAAAGTGGTCCCGCATCGGAGTTCCAGCCTTGTCGTACCACTCCCGCCAGTACCAGGCCAGCTCGGCCGGGTCCCGACTATTGGACAGACGCTCCTGGATGCACGGCTCCAAGGCGCAGGCACAGTCGCTTTGATTAGTATAAGAACAGACCGTGGTGGTAGCGTAGTTCGACTGCATCGAGCTGATGGCATTCTGCAGGGCCAAGTAGTCGTCGGGATTAAGCGCAGAGGCGCCCAGCTTGGAAAGATGCGTGGCCTGGCGGCGGATATTGGAATCCTCGGACTCCGTGTAATCGGAGGCCTTGATCCGCTGGGCCAAACGCTTGTTGAGCTCAGCATTGCGGGCATACACCTCAATCATAGCCTGGCGATTGGCCTCCGTGACATTGGTATTGTAGGTGTAGCCGGAGAGGAACTCCTCGTGGTAGCGCTTCCTCAATTGCTCATTCTCCAGCTCGAAGAAACGGCGGGCCTCCAGCACTGAAGCTGAACAGCTATTGCCCATGGAGAGCCCGTGGGGCAGCTGGGAAGCAATATTTAAATATAGAAATATATGGTATATGCAGAAGCTAAATCGAATTGGCTTTTGGAATCGGCATCCCCTACTTACCCACAGCATCAGCACTAGCCACAGGGCTAGGAAGCCTCCTTTATCTAGCACTCCCATTCTTGGACTGATTCCAGAACTCCTGCTCCTCCGACTTTTCCCCAACTCCAACTGCTATTATCAGCCCGCCGCCTGCTCTTTCTTTGCACTTTGAATTTAAATTATTTGAAAACACAAAACTCAGATGCATACAAATCCCGCACAGATTGCTTTGACTGCTCGAGTTCAACTAGTACTAGATGCTGGAGAGAACTGCTTTTATATAGTCACCACACATAAACAGTGCCCACAGTGCTGGCATAAAATTAAACAAAAATTGCTGAGAAATGCCGTAAAAAAATATTTTATAATTTATGATCAAATATTTAAATGAAATATATTAAAATTATTTAAAAACTAGCTGGACCATTTATAATTCTTTGATCATAGCACTTTAAAGTGTTATATTCTAAATTCTATTCTAAATTAAGAGCAAACCTATTCATAGATAAGTAGAAATAATTTCAAAATATGTTTTTTTTTTTAAATGGGAACATTATATAAAATCAATTTGATTTAATAACTTAATTAAGTTTGTTTTATTTGTAAATATAAATTTAAATATTTATTGTTCACATCTGAGCGAAAAAATGGATAAACAGCCAAGCCGCCAGCACTATTCATATCGATACCATTCGGTTGCTGCAATCAAAGGTGTGTGCGTTCGGCGAAGTCTTACACCTGCCCGCCAATCTACCTGGCTCTGTATTTTTTCTCTCTGCCTGCTCGGCTCGAATGGCACTCAGCTGTTGTGTCCGGTGCCGATGGTGCTTAACAAAACAAAATTGTTGGAAAATGATAGCCTCTACCTGTTTGAAATGGCGAATATTATTTTAACTGCCCAAGAACAGCCAGATTTATAGGGGTTTTCCACCCTCTATATGTTTTCTTACTTTATTTCTTTAATGTGTGATAATTAAGTACTTTCCTAGTACGAGAGGGGGGGCTTGCAGATGCTAATACGGATGTCTTCTTCAGTTTTAGCACCGAATATTGTCGAACTACTTTTAATTAGAAAACCTTTTTCGAGGATAATTACCTTAAAAAGCCATACAAATCTCCATATATTTTAAACTTTCTTTTTATTGGATTAATATATGGGAAAACTGGGGTCCACCGTGTTCGTCCAGGCATGAAGTCCACCAATCAAGTCCCGGATGGAATGCTTGGGGAATCGACTGCGCACATGCTGAACAGCAATCTGGGAGTCGTTGCCCCGCCTGCACAGCAAAACAATGGGCAGATCCTTGTTCTCAAGCTCGCTGCCAAAGCGCTTTATATAGCTATCGTCAAGGATTTCGGCCAGAGGCACGTTCACAGCTCCGGGCAGTTGACAGATCTCGAATTCAGCCGGCGGTCGGACATCGATCAACAGATGTGGCTGTGTCTGCAATTGCTCCTGGTACTCCTTGACTTTCAAACGCTCCCCTGCGGATAGCAAATTTTGCTCAGCATCCTTGTCGTTCGCTCGCATTCCGCAGAACATTTCGTAGTCGATCAGCTGCGTGATTAGTGGTTGTGCGGAGCAGACGTGACAGTTGGGCCGCTTGTTGCGGATGCGAATGTTGCGGAACAGGCTTGTGCTGCCATCGAAGATCAGCAGTCGACCGGCGAGAACATCGCCCAGGCCCACAATCACCTTGATAGCCTCCAGGGCCTGCATGGCTCCTATGGTTCCAGTTACAGCGCCCAGGACTCCGCCGTCGCCACAATTGGTGACCGATTCCTTGGGTGGCGGCACTGGATAAAGACACCGGTAGCAGGGACCATTCGCATAGTTGTAGACGGTCAGTTGTCCGTCCATTTTGAGGGCACTGCCGGAGACGAGGGGTTTCCGCAGCATTACGCAGGCGTCGCTAAGCAGATAACGAGTAGCTACGTTGTCACTGCAGTCCAGGACCACGTCGTAGGAGCGGATGATATTGAGGGCATTGAACCTGTTCAGTAGCCTTACATGACTGCGAATCTCACAGTGCGGATTCAGCTCTAGCAGAGCGAACCTCGCCGACTCGGGCTTGGTCCAGCCGACCCGCGTCTCCGAGTGCAAGATCTGCCGGTGGAAGTTGCTGCGCTCCACATGGTCGTAGTCCACGAGACCCAAGTGGCCGCAGCCTGCCGCCGCCAAATATTGGGCTGCCGGACAGCCCAATCCGCCCATGCCCACAATTAGCACGGAGCTGTTCTTCAGCTTCAATTGTCCCTGGACCCCGAAATCGGGCAGGATCAGCTGCCGGCTGTATCGGGCTATGTCATCGTTGGTCAACTTGGTGTGCAGTGTCCTGGTTGGCGACTCTGGAGCTTCCTCATCTACGCCTCGGGCAGCTGCAGCAGACACTATCTCATCCAGGTAAAGTAGACTCTGCTCCTTGCTGTAGAGCGCCGCCCGCAGTTCAGCGATCTCCCGCTTCAGCTTTGTCCTCTCCTCCTCAACACCCAGTTCGATCATTGCACTGTTTGAACTTCGAAGAAGTTAATCAACAAAGTGTGATCAAAATTAATTTCTTTTTAAGCTGTCAGCTGTTCGGAAGGCGGTGCTTAAAGAAGATGCAACGTATCGATAACGATTGTGTGTTGGTTGGAGTAAGCATTTCTAGATCAAACTCTGTTTTTCTCTTATTAAATACAAATGTAGTAAACAAATTAACATTTAAAAATTATCAATACAAATTAATCATTTTTGTGATGTAACAACCGAAAAAAACCGTTAAAATCTTAGTAGGTAGATATATTTTTCATCCCACTGTGCCTGTTCGTCACAGTCGATAGCTTACATCGATATATCGATGACTTTGTCCAGCTGTTTTTTCCCGTCCTGCTACTAATTCCGGCATCTGGACAGTGTTTACAATTATCTAATCGTAGAATTCGGAAAAACCATGTCCTGGCTGAGTAGTGCGATCCAGAAGCTAGGCAAAGCCTCGCTCCTGACGCTGGGGGGCAAGACACTGGCTCCGTCTGTCTCGACGTCCACTACCGTGCGGCACTTGTCCCATGCCGAGCGTCGAGCACGCGGTCCCACTGTGCGCCGCTATGGATACGAGGACAAGATCTTCAAGAGCGGCCTGCTGCCGCATGTGGACAATGGCCAGAAACTGCCCATGCCCGTGTACCGTCCAAAGAATGCCTGGTCGCAGAAGCGTGCTCTTTTCGGCCAGAACGACTACATCGATATACTGGGCAATGACCGCCTGCATCCAGTAAAGGTGCTTTATTCACTGCCATCATGGCTGCGCGGCGTCTCCGGCAACGAGTACCAGGTGCTGCTGCGGAAGCGCCGTCTGCTGGAGAAGTCCAAGTACCCTATAGCTCGACCCACAAAGTGGAGGGAAATGGAGAAGCGCATCCTCTACCTGTACAGGTTCCTGAACCGCAAGACCAAGACGGGCTATTCACATCAGTAGATCGATCATCCATTAGGATCAAATAAAGTTTTTGTTTTAATCTGATATCGTTTAAAGTTTACTTATGTTAAGAGTATGCCCTGCTGCTCCTTCGCCTCCCTATTGAAAAAATTTATCCGTGGAGCAGCGTTTGCATCTGTACAAGGTTCCTGCATCCACTCAATCATCTGATATTATTCGCGAATGGCTTATTTCAAGACTATCCTCGCTTCCACGCCGTCTATCCAAATCTTTTGGCCTTTGAACAGACAGAACTCGCGTTTAACGTGAGCGAAGAGCAGATCCGTGATGAGGAATATCTGGCCCGTTGAGAAGGCAAGCGTGGCTCCAAAATAAAAGTTGGCATTTGCGGAGCCAGCGTATATCCATAAATGCCACAGAGCTCCCATCATTGACAGCGTTACCAGGAAGAATGTGAAGACCACAAAGCCATGCGCCATGACTAAAATGCATCATTAGGTAGTACCACTTTCAAGAATATTGAAATCACAATACTCACATTTCCAGCAACGCTTCCACAGCGGCAGCAGTGCCAAATAAAAGCCCACATCACCCAAGCTGGGATATGCTCGAAACACGGTCATGAGAGCCACCAAGACGGTGGCCAGCAGGAGTGGCTCCTTGCGCAGCTTGATGCTGAGTGGCAGCAGGTACAATACCGTGGCATTTAGTTGGAATGTGATCAGGAACATGGTGCGGAAGTGCTCGAACATTTCCGTGAAGAAATACCAGAACAATCCGATATTGGGCTGCAGGTCTCGGAAATAGAAGCTGTAAAAAATAATGAATTATCTTTTAACATTTAATTATTTATAAATTTGACTACTCACATGAATCCCAAGGTGCCGTCCAAAAAGTTCCAGCTATCTAGCACCAAAGAGTTGGCATAGGCCACACCCAAACAGCTGGCGATGAAGAGCAGTGTTATGACTAGACCCCTGCGGATGGATTTATGGGAAAAGACCAGGAGCAGGGGAGCTATCAGCACAATGGGGTAGAAACTGCGGACGGTTTCAAAAGCCAAAACTAGGAGGCAGGGAAGCAGCAGACCTTTCACTAGGCAGTACAGAAACGAGGCCAGGAACAAATTACTGATCACCGTAGAAGTCATGCCGATACAGTTCATCACAGTCAGAGGATTGAAGAGATACGCCACGATCACAAGCTCGGGAATATCGTATTTGTCCAAGTCGCTGAACTGCAACTCCACGGTATCCTTCGCATAGTGTTTTTGCTCCGTAGTCTGTTGTTCCTGCTTTTGTCGGACAAACCGCCGACTCATCAGATAGAGTAGGGCGGCGGTAAAGACGTCCAATATAATGTAGAATGCGGGCAGCAAATGCGGGTACTTTTGGAATAAGCCGGAGAGGGCGCTGAGGATCAGCGGCGTCTCGTGGACCAGATCGCCTTGGTATGGATCAATGCCGCTCTGCAGCAGGAAGATGCCCTCTTGCACTGCAAGGATATAACACACATGTACATTTATGGACATTAGCCGTCTGTTTGTTTACTCACTGCGCTTGTGTGAATTCAAAGGCGTCGCGAACTCCACTCGGTTGCCAATCATGGCAGCCAGCGGCGTGCGGCTGAAATAGAAGCGCACCACGCCCCCCAGGAGGAGCAGTTTGAAGAATTTTGCATCCATGTTCTAATTGGAGACGCCTGGCATAGTCTATGCAAGAATCTACGGACACCGCCTGGAAATTGCAAAGAAGCCGCTCACAGCTGTGCCTAGTGATGGCCGCTGCAATCGATAGGCAGTCGATTGTAGTTCATTCTAGAACACTTGTCTTGTACATTCTTAAATAAAAAAAATAAAACTTAAATTAAAAATCCTTAAAAGAATCACTTAATCTTATCATTTAATAGGATTTTTCCAAATCAATACCCTTAATACGAGAATATTATAATTATATCGATGTTCACTCACATCGATGTTTTCGATGTTTTTGGCGAAAAACATCGATGAAACATCGATGTTTTAAATAAAAAACTTGTAGCAGTTTTTTAAAATTAAAATGTTCAACAATAATATCAAAGTTTAATATCAAAGTTTCATTCATGGTTCAATAACAAATAATAGTTCTTACTTCTTCTTACTTTCTATCCTTACTACTTTTACATACTACTATTTACATTTGTCGACGGCCAAACATTGTAATCGATAGTTAGAATAATTGTTGGAAGGAAATTCTAG
>JAEIIL010014433.1:0-11193 GCA_018905715.1 Drosophila lini | reverse complement strand
TTACGATTTGGTGAATACAAATTTTATATTTTTAATTTTACAAAAAGGAGCTTTTGCAATAAATCTGTAGAAAGATTATGCTTGGATTTTAAATGGCGTTTCAGGTTGTAATTATAGTGTCCGAAAAAAGTTTTTTTCATTTTTTGCAATATAATTCGATTTTTCTCACGTCGAAATCAAAATACTCTGAATAACAGAACGCCGCGTACAACCCACTTTTCCGAGTTTTTGTTAATTTTAAACTATTATTAAGCGGTATAACACATAAAACGTGCAGAAAAAGATCGTGTAATGTTTTAATAGTGACGAACATATTTATTATTTAGTTGCCTGATTTTTGGCAGAATAAAATTTATAAAGTAAACTGGGAAACACTTTAAATCACTATAGGTAAAGGGAATCATTTATATAAGATATAGCTTATGAGTCATTGTTCCTGCTGAAATCTACCTTTATAATATAACAGTTATAGGAATCAAATTCAATGAAATCATATACATAAATGTAAACTTAATTTATGTCTGCTCCGGGATATTAGTAATGTTCATAATTAATATTAAGCGCTACAGAATATTTAAAAATATATCAAAATGTTTTAGAAGTAAAGTATTCCATTTAAAAACTAATTACTTTGCTACCACCAGGCCATTACAATTATATATATAAAAACCTTTTGTTACTTTACAAATAATAAACTAAAGTACTTGTATATTTTAACTATGAAACTGATCAACATGTAGATTGGCCAAAACTGTTCCACCAGTCTGACTAAATAACTAAAGAGACACCTCCACTTGAAAAGGATAAAAAAAACGATGGTCACCACCAGGGTCAATCGCATTCCGACCATCAGAAACTTGTCTACTGAATAATATTCGACCAGCTTTACGTGGGAGGGAGAGACCTTCAAGTGATGTGCTCCCCTGTGTCGCAGCACGTACTCCGTCCAGTAAACGGCCACATCCAGGGGATGATTGAGTTGATCCCGAAATCTTTCGGATATGGCCAACGAATTTTCTTGAAAGCTTGGGTCGCTTATCAAACGATTTACAGCCTCCTTGAGCTCCTTACCAGTCACACTGTCGATGTTTACCTGCAGAGCGGCGCCCTCCTCCAGCAAGACATCCAAGTTTCGAAATTGATCGAAGAACAGAGGCATGCCCAGCACCGGCTTTCCATAGTAGGCGGCCTCGATGATGCTCAGCATTCCCCCGTGGCTAATGAAGAGCTTCACGTTCGGATGGGCCAGGATGGCCTGCTGAGGCAACAGTTTCGCTAGGTAGATATTATCAGCTACCGCACGTGGTGGCTCACCTTCAAATCAGGCATCAGCCTGAACGTCTCCAGCAGCATTCTCTGCCTTTCCTCTGCCAAAGCCTTGGCCTGTAGATCCACACCCAAGGCGAAATAGATCACACCATGCTCCGCCCCATCGATGAACTGCTGCAGATCCCCGGGTAATTTTGGGGCCTCTTTGGGGATGTGCAAACCAGCCACTTCCACCATGCCCGGAACACTCGACCTGGCCCGAAACATGCTAAAGTGCTGATTGAGCAGAATCAGAGAGAAGCTGTGCCGTATCTCCGAAAAGGTTTTTTCCAGGTGCCCGAAGAAGTGATCGTGGACTAGTTTCAGCTTCGGAAGAAACACCAGTTGCATCAGCAGCCACTCCTCGGTGGTGTAGTACCAATTGTACAGGCGGTCCCAAAAGCTTGTTGCGGATGTCTCTCCCAAAGGCATCAACGGCTCCAGGGCCATGGACGCCCCGTGTCCGACAAGACTGTTTAGATTCCAATCCGCTCCGCAAGTGGACAGCCCGATCAGCTGGGCGTTGAAATGAGTTGCCAAGCCAAATAGCACATCGGTGTAGGTCGGTTCCACAACTACCAAGTCGAAAGTGGTGTTCGATTGGACCAACTTCCGAACCTCAATATTATTAAGGACATTCAGCGCTGCGTTAATCATGAGCCTGGTCAGAGAAGTACATTCTTCCCACTTGCCTATCGATCTGGTTATTATAGTCAACTCTGCGAATTCTGAAATACATAAAAACAATTACAAATTACAACGAAGGTTTCTGTCATTTGACCGAGTTTCTACTGTATAAATCATTTGATCTCCCAACCCGAAAACATTCTTTGAGTGGCTGCGTTATCTTTATATCTTATCTTTAATCATTTAATGTTATCCAATTCGAGGTGTTATCTGACTTGTCTGACTTTTCCCATAGTTCTACAAGATGAAATCAGCAAAGAAATATACTATTTTCCTTCACATACCTGAGCAAACGTTCATATTATCCAAAACGCGTATGTACGTCACATTGTCAATGGGCTGACAGTGCTGGAAGGCATGGATCACCGTCAACTCGTGACCCCGATCGACAAGGGCCTGTATGTAGGGCGTAATCAGGAGGCACTGCGAATAGGACTCGAAGGGGGAGATGACGAGTACCCGGGCGCCATGTGTCGCGCTGATCAGCCAGAGCAGCGGCAGAAGCCATCGCCCCAGGCCGCACATATCGGTCCAACGCCAGTTTTTCGACTGACTAAATGATTGTTTGAAGAGCCACTGATTGGAACTCTTCAGTGTTTTGGCTCCGCTGATTAGATAGTCTGTATCTGTATCAGACCAAAATTTTAAATAAAGTATGGTACTAAAAAATAAATTAAGATAAAAGAAATACGCTTTTATAAATTTTATTGTATATCACATATCATCCTTAAGTTAAAATACTTGCATTCAACAAATTCATACAAGACTAAGAAAAAAATATAATATTTGGCTGTTGGCGCCTAGACAAAAACACTCAGCGGATTCCAAAAATAAACGTGGAAACACTTTTAACCATCATAAATAAGTGGGATAATTAAGATTAGATAAAGTTTGCACAGCTCTTATCATTCATTTGCCCTGCTTTAATCAACCGAAAATCAATAAAAGTTATTACAATCCAATTGAAAGCACTCAAATATATGAATTTTTACTCTACCTACGCAGCTGGTCAGCGTTTGGGATACCACTGAATGTTAAGTATCATTTTTAGCTACCATAACTTATTCAGCATTATATCTCGAAAACGTACAAGTAATACTCTATTAAAAATTAATAAATTTCTTACCAAATAACATTGCAGAATGCTTACCTCTAACACTTACAACTACTGAATTATTGCGCAATTATTATGAAACCTACTCTGTCTCAATGTAAACAAACCTACCTAAAAATTAAACTTTAAACTAAAGTACTTATATATTCTAACAATGCCACTGATTACTATTTGGATGGGCCAAACCCGCTCCGCCAGTCGGGCCAAATGGGCGAGGAGGCACCTCCACTTGGTAAGCGTAAAGAACACGATGGCCACCACCAAGGTCAAGCGGATTCCCACCATCAGGAATTTGTCCACAGAGTAGTAGTCGACCAGCTTTATGTAGGCAGGACACACCCTCATATGATTTGCTCCCCTGTAACGCACGATGTACTCCGTCCAGTAAATGGCCACATCTAGGGGATGCATGGGCTGATCTCTGAATCTTTTCGACAAGGCCAATGCATTTTCTCGGTAACTCGGCTCGTTTACCAGACGCTCCATAGCCTCCTTGAACTCCTCCCCAGTCAAACTGTTGATGCTTACCTGGAGGGCAGCCCCGTCCTCCCGGAACACGCGTAGGTTTCGGAATTGATCGAAGAAAATAGGCATGCCCAGCACCGGCTTCCCATAGTAGGCGGCCTCGATGATGCTCATCATGCCCCCGTGGCTAATGAATAGCTTCACGTTCGGGTGGGCCAGGATGGCCTGTTGGGGCAACAGCTTCACCAGGTAGACATTATCGCTTACCGCACACGGTGGCTCACCTTCAAATTTCCAGATCACGCGCTGCGGCATCAGCCTAAAGGTCTCCAGAAACATTTTCTGCGTTTCCACAGGCAAATCCTTGCTCTGCAGCTCCATACCCAATGTAAAGAAGATTACACCATGCTCCGCTTCGTCGATGAACTGCTGCAGATCTCTGGGCAACTTTGGGTCCTCTTTGGGGATGTGAAAGCCGGCCACTTCTACCATTCCCGGCACACTCGACCTGGCCCGAAACAGGCTAAAGTGCTGATTGAGTAGAATCAGCGAGAAGCTCTGGCGGATCTCCGAGAAGCTCTGTTCTAAGTGGCCAAAGAAGTGATCGTGAACCAGGCGCAGTTTAGGAAGGAATACTAGTTGTACCAGCAGCCATTCCTCGGTGGTGTAGTACCAGTTATACATCCGGTCCCAGAGGTTCTTCACTGGTCTCGCCCCCATAGGCATAAGCGGCTCCAGAACCATGGATGACTCAAGGCCCACCAAGGTGTTTAGGTACCAGTCCGCTCCACACGTTGAGAGACCCATCAGTGGGGCTTTGAACTGGGCTGCCAAGCCGAAGAGCACATCGGTGAATGAGGGTTCCACAACTACCAAGTCGAAGGTGGTATTCGATTGGACCAGCTTCCGAACCTCAAAGTTATTGAGCACATTCAGCGATGCGTTAATCATAATTCTCGTCATGGAACTCATTTCTCCCCACTTGTTTGCCTTTAACGATTTTATCAGAAACTCTTCGAAATCTGGAAAAATTGAGAGTAAGGCATATAAGATCAATTATTTACTTCTAGAATATTTTTCTTCTTTCTTTTCTTATATTGAAGAAAGTATTTGTTGGATAGATAGAACCTTACAAACAAGCGCTCAGACTTGCATCAGGCTGAAATTCTTAATGTTTAAACTTTTGATTGTTATTCGACCTTATCACTTTACGTGCCGAGGAGGTTTTATCTGGCACCCGAAGTTGCATTTTCGAATGTCTGAATTTTCCGCGTGTGTCACTCCCTTCACATACCTGAATATACGTTATTGTTATCCGTTATGCGTATGTACTTCACATTGCCGACGGGATGGCAATGCTGGAAGGCGTGGATCACGGTCAGCTGGTGACCCCGAACGGCGAGAGCCCTAATGTAGGGTGTCATCAGGAGGCACTGCGAATGGGACTCAAAGGGGGCGATGACCAGGATTCGGGCGGCGTGGGTCCAGCTGATCAGACAGAGCAGCGGGAGAAGCCATCGCCCCAGGGCGAACATATCGATCGAGCGCCAGCTTTTCAACTGACTAACTGACTGTCTGGAGAGCCAACGATTGGAACTCTTTCGCGTTTTCGCTCTTTGCGCCCGCTGATTAGATTGCCCCCTCGAGCATGTCTGGCCGAATACTCCGGCCGACCCTGACCAAGGCAGTATCAGTTCGGGCGGCGGCATGTGCGGTCGATTTGTGTGAGATGACGAGGGGCCCGGGCATCGCTGGTCTTCTGCTCCCGGCTCTTCTCTGTGGCCTGTTGTGCCCTCAATTGGCCAGAACTGAGAACATTTTGGCCATATTTTCGTACACCTTCGGGTCGTCTTACCTGCTAATCACACCATACCTGAAGAGCATCGTGCAGCGGGGTCACCAGCTGACCCTGATATCGGCCACCACCGAAATGCCCGAAATCGAGGGAGTGCATCACATTCGCGTCGCCAAATTGGATATGCTCAGGGAAAGTAATGAACCTCACCTAAAACTAATTCCAACAAGTTTAGTGTTATCAAATCGAGATCTTTTTATGGATTACAACATTTGAAATGGACTATGAGTTGCAAAACAATAACAAATTGTATACAAATAGCCACTCATTATGTTTTAATTTAATCTGAGAAACTCATTAAATCGGTAAAACAATGTTTCCATAAAAAGATTAATGTTAGTTCAATTTGAATTTTGTTAAACCAGGTCAGAGTTCTTGTTTAATGTGATTTTTAAGGCTATTTATGGAGTGGTTACTTTATAATCCCAAATTATTGATTAAATGTCTGCGATTAAAATCCGTTCACAGTTCTCTTGGAGTATGACTTCGACGTCGACATGCAAAGCAAGTGGATGGAGGCTCAGTATGTGTCCGACTATTTCTACAACTGTTCAAGGTTCGTGCTCGAGGATTCCGGTGTGAAGGCGCTGCTCCGCAATACCAGTGCCCAGTACTCTATGATCATTCTGGAGGCATCGCACACGGATGCCCTCTATGGATTCTCGCAGGTCTTCAACGCTCCCCTGGTGGGCATCGCCGCCTACGGATCAGCATGGAACATTGACTTCCTGGTGGGTAACTCGGCTCCGAGTGTCTACGAACCAATGTCCGCCCTGGGCTACGCTCCAGGTCTCAGTCTGCTGGAGAAGTGGCACAACCTGATCTTCATCACTGAGGAGCGACTGGTGGAGCGCTTCATCTACCTTCCCCGTCAAATTGATCTGTACAAACAGCATTTCCCCAGCGCGCCAGTCAGTCTGCACGATCTCCGCCGGAGATTCTCGCTGATTCTGATCAATCAGCACTTTAGCATGGGCAGGGTGCGGAGCAATGTTCCCAATCTCGTGGAGGTGGCAGGCATGCACTTGCATGAGCCCCCTGAACCCCTGGGAGCGGAACTCAAACAATTTCTGGATGAAGCGGAGCACGGCGTGATCTATTTCTCCATGGGTCTGCAGATTCTGGACAAGTGGCTGCCGCCGAAAATGCTGGCCACAATGTTGGCCGCTTTTAAGCAACTGAACCAACGCGTGGTTTGGAAAAGTAATGACCCGACGATGGCCAATAAATCGACGAATGTGTATGCCAGAGGACTTCTGCCGCAACGCGCGATTCTCAAGCATCACAATGTCAAGCTTTTCATCACCCATGCCGGTCTTCTGAGCACCATAGAGTCCACCCACTACGCCGTGCCTCTATTGTGTTTTCCGATCTTCTTCGATCAGTTCCAGAACAGTGATCGCATGGAGAAGATGGGAGTGGCCCGAAGCCTGGACATCACGGGTCTCATGCCGGAGATGGTGGTGGAGGCCATCGAGGACCTGACCCAAAACCCCAGATACAAGCAGAGGGCCCTCGAGTTGTCCGCCAGATTCCACGACCAGCCAATGACGCCCATAGAGACTGCTCTCTGGTGGACGGAGTATGTCCTGCGTCACAAGGGAGCAGACCACATGCGAATCGCCGAGCAGGAGATGTCTCTGGTGCAGTACTACAATGTGGACGTGGTCTCGGTGCTCTTCGGCAGGATTGGACTGAGCGCCATGTTTGTGATCTGCCTCAGCTGGAAACTAGTTTCGTTGGCAACACGGAACTTTGAGTATCGGTTCAATGTACCCATGGTAAGGTGACCTCAAAGATATTTAATTTAAGAGCAGGAATACGTTAGAAAAATGTATATAAATTTATCAATGCGCTCTCTAATTGCAAAAGAAGATCAAATATCAACTTTATAAAAATTAAAAAAAAAACATCCTTTTGTTTTAAAAAGGCCTGCGTGTTAGAAAATTGTTTATCAGTTAACGTTTATTGTTATAAATCATGTTACTTATATAGAAAATATATTTTAATTGAAAAACTTTAAATAAAAACAGATCTCTGTACTTTTATTAACCATCTTAACTAGTATTAACCATAATTGCAGTAATTTTTTATTCAACTTTTCGTAATACTTGCACAACAATTCTTGTAAAAAACAATTGAAAACTCAAAGCAATCTTGATGTTTATAACCTTGCGATTGCTTAAGCTGAATGCTATACTTGATAAGCAGCGTCCAAAATCGCGTGAATTGTAAATGTTTGTATCAGTCCTGATAGTGTATTATCTTATCAGTCTGTGGAATAGCAACAGAATGCAAAAGAAATTATTTTTCACTAAATCATTTATACAAAAGTAAAATTTGTTATACTTTATAATCTCTTTCAGCAATTAAAAAATATTAATCGTCTATAATTAGCTCATAAATTCTTTAAATATATTGATTTCATTTCACGAGCAATAAATACAAATATTAACTACAAAAAAAGAAAATTGATGGAAGATAGGCCTCTTCTTTAAGCATCCTGTATATTCTAATTAGAAAACTTCACCAGTCGTTATCTATCCGAACCTTTTCCTTTCACTTCTTTCTTTATTTTTCTTTCCTTTTTTTCCCCATAAACATAACCGCGCTCATTACGCATTTTACATCAATCAGCACGTGCCCAGCATGTTTTCAACTCTTTTTCTACAAACATAAAAAAGAAAACCAAAATGAAAAGGGAAATTGAAAAAATTAAGAATACTGAAAGAAAAAAGGACATTAAAATGCGCAGGACAAGCTGATGAAAAAAGTGCGCACAATTGCGCTCACAATTGCTGGGTAAAATACCCCAGGAACGTGAACCAGAAGATGTCTGTGGTCTCCCGGCAAAGTGGAGATCCTGGAACCCAAGGCTGTTCCTGAAAGAGTAGAAAGCTTCCCCTTGAAAACCAGTGGAGTGTAACGGTCCATCGATAGCCAAGGTAACAAACGTTCCCCGCATAGAATTAGACCCAAATACAGGGATCAGTCCGTAAAAAGGGCATGAATAATCACTGGGAAAAAATAATTACAAGCTGTTTGATAACGCTCTGAGCATTTGCTTTTTGAGTTCACCGATAAGATACGTTAATTTGAGGTTGTTCCTATCAATGTTTGGGTTGCCTATTTTGTTAAAAAATAAACGCAAAAAGGCATTTCTTTAGAAAGGTCATGTTTGAATTTTTATTGATATACTAATAAATGCAAATTTAAAATGTTATAAATTGATTGTAAACGTTTTATTGAATGAAGTAGGAAATACATCATTTAAAGAAATAGTTAAACTAAACCTTATCAACCATATCTATTAGACAATGTCAACTATATTTTCAACTCATCGAATTGCTGATACTAATAATTGAAAAAAATATATATACATTTTAGTATATAAAATATTGTCGCCAAAAATTTGGCTAATAAGTTAGATGCTAGCAGTAACGAAATTGCACTCAACGTGTTGTCAATTTCATGTTTATTGCAGATTTTTATTTGATTTTATGTATGCAACATTTGAATTTATGTGCCGGCCATAAACTGCCGCCAAAGTCTAATCCAAAAATTCTTGTAAAATTGCCAAAGCCCCATCGCGGCTGGGGGAGAGTTGACCCAAGACAGAGCTGTTTTATTGGCCATTTGGCAAAGACGCCAAGGGAACTTCGCAGGCGCTGCTGCTGCTGTTGCTGCCGCTGCTTCTCTTGGCCAATACTTAAGTGGGCGGCTTTCATTGGCGCTTAACTAACTGAAATTAAGTAAACTTTTCTTTTGACTTTCATAAGCCTTTTAATAAGCCATAATCCCCGCTGGCATTATCTGGCCCCCGACATAAGCGCACAAAGGACAAACGCCCACAGACACACGCATAATAAAATCTAATTAACATCCCGCACTGAGCTCGTGAAAACCTCACGCAATAAAAATCATCAATAGTAGGAAAGAAGTTTATTAAAAGTGATTTTCATCACTGCGACGACCAAGTCTCTGGGGGTCGGCGGGAGGATGGATGCTGGTGCGGAGATAACAGGAACTAATGTGGGGGCAGGAACTAACATTTCCAGGGCTGATTAACTTTATAACACGTGAGCTGCTGGTCTTCATCCTTTCTTCGGGCTGAAGGAACGGCAGTAGTCTAAGTTGCAGTACACTTTTATATGTAGAGAACATATGCTACTTTGAGAAACAGCACGTATATTTAATAAATTATTTATTTTTTCTTACTCAAAAGTAAATAATAAAAAAATACCCAAGAAGAAATCTATTACACAGAGTCAAGTCATTTAATTGCCTTAGCCTTCAAATGTATTCAATTCTGTAAACCCAAAACTCTTAAGCTTTCAATATAATACATTCCCTTAAATAAAATCCATAATAAACACATTGTTAATACATTTTTGTATATTAATAAACTCCTATTTAGACATATTTCAGTGCCCAGCTGATGTCACCACCACATATCTTGCCACAAAATTCAATTACAGAGCATATCCGATTCGTGGCATCGATAAGGCCTGTAATTTTCATTTTCCTATGAGTCTTATACATTCTTTTTGGTTAGAAAAGTTATGCGGCAAGCTTTTAATTAGCGCCTGCCAACCAGTCAGCCAGCCATCCTGGCCAAAGTCCCAGAGCGCATTACGCATACGCAGCGTTGACGCCGAGGTTGCCGCTGAGGCTGGCACATTGGCTCTGGGATTGCCGCTGGCTGCTCGGGCACGATTTTAATTAATTAGACTTTTATGAGGCGTACATGCAGCAGCAGCAGCGGCGGCGGCAGCGGCTCAGTCATTGTTGGGTTAAGGCCCAGTTATTGTTTTTTTTTTTTTTTGGGATTTTCGTTCGCTGAACTGAACTGAGCTGAACTCCCCAGTTGTTTTTGCTGTTTGCCGGACTGGCCTAATAAGCATTTCAGAGCTTAACACCGCCAACGAAATGTGTATCAAAATTTAGCATTTATTTTTCGGTGCGGTGGACACACACACACCAAAACACCCAAACACACACACATGTCGTGTGCGGTAATGAAAATTGCGGTGGCATTATGCTCAACATTTGGCATAATTGCAGCCCAGGATATGCGTTTATGCTCAGAGATTACTTTTTGTGGCTGCTAGCCATTGACCAAGCCCTACACCACAGCCAAATGCCACCACCACCAGGACTACCACCACCATCACCACCACCGCCACCGCCAGCAGCGAATGACCGGGCGCAATAAAAGCCAGACGACGATGTCGCCTTTTGTATAAAGAAATAAAAATAATTCCCAACTCCCTGCGAACCCGCTCACATCTGTGTTGGCTTTTGTGTTTCAGCTCTTGTTATTGGTATCTCGCTTTGCTACTCTCCGGCTTCTTGTTCCCCCTTTTTTGTTTTTGGTGTGGTTGCAGGCAAATTAATTTCCACTTGCTTCAAATATTTTTTTTCCATTGGCGCGACATGTAATTTGTCGTTGTCAGGCCTTTAAGGAGGGCAAAAGGGGTTTTTAAATGAAAGCTAAGAATATATTAAAATGTTAGTACCAGAGATTTAAAAAAAACCGGAATATATATTATTCATTATACTCATTATATTGATTTAACTTCTCAGATATGCTCATATATTAAATATCTTTATGTTTTAAGCATGTAGCGTTAGCAAGACATTGACTAATAAATCGAAATCTATTTCTATACCTTAAATTACTTAAACTATTATCTCTTAACATATTTTTTGTATTCTAGCAAATTTCTAAGCCATAAAATATATATTTTCTATATCGTTAAAG
>JAEIIL010014425.1:0-10808 GCA_018905715.1 Drosophila lini | reverse complement strand
ATTTATAAATATTTTTTCTCTGTGTATTTATTGGCTTCTGGGGAGAAGCGAACAACAAAAGGAAAACTGTAAATGCGAATTGCCAGCCTTTAATTTAACCCATCATCAGTGCAGCTGTCCCCTCTACCCTAGCATACCCTTGATGGATTTGAGCTGCGAAAATGATAAAGATAAAAACAAACACAAATACAGACAGTTATGATGGCCTAATGCACACTGCTAAAGCAACAACACTAATAACAACAGCAGCAGCTTGCCATGGTTTCGATTTCCATTTAATTTCCTTTAATTAACCCAGCGACTAAATGTGGTGGCTGATGTGACCCCCTGGGGGTAAGGGAACTATAAACAATCCGATGATTGCAGAAGATCTTATAGGCTATAGCTTTTATGTGCTAGATGGCAAGCATTAAGGGCTAAATTTATGAAATTTTGAACCCAAACAATGTTTGTTTAAAGAAATACTTTAAAATGATCTTTTTAAAGACTATAAATCCAAGAAGATTTTGATTTTGGAAGAGATTTGATTATTATCTTTTACGTTTCTAATAGAATTTCCCTTTCTTCCTTACAGTTTTATCCTTTCCCCAAGATTTAACCGAAGAAGAGATGCAGAATGACGATTTCACCTATGACGATGATGACAGTGCGCCCTCTCCACAGACCAAAGCCACAAGTCCCACGAGTCCCAGCGAGAAAGTCAATAAAACCCTGACGGCAACGGGTATACGCGGCGAGGATTTGGTTCTGAAGTGCGATTTGGACAGCAAGGGTGAGTCCTAGAATCCTCTTTCCATCATAAAACCATTCTTATAATAAATACATATCCTTTACAGTGCTGGCAGAGAGCGTGATCTTGTGGTATTTCGGCGATAATATCATTGCCAATGGCAAGACCCTGGTGCAGTCCAACTTCAAGCTGGACCCCAATCACGATCTGACCATTCTGAAGGCGAGTCCCCAGGACGCTGGCAGCTACCACTGCCTGGCTGTGCCCTCCAATTCCGTGGTCTACACGAAGGTCTCCATTGCCGAACATTCCCTGGACGCCATTGCGCCGGAGAGCTCCACTTCCGCGGCAGGATCAGGATCAGCGAGCTGCAGTTTGCTCCTGGGCTGGACGTTGCTGGGCTCGACGGTCCTAGTGCTGCTGGGGATCGGCAGGCATTAGTTTAGTTTAGTATTAAGATGTCTACGTTTTTCCAATCTTCTCAAAAGGAAATCGAGTAATTCAAGTCTCTGTTGATTGTAAATTTTTGTATTTTGTAAAGACACACGAAATCAACTTTATTTATTAAATAAAAAAGGAACCAAAGTATACAAAACCGGAAAGCTGTTTCGCATCCATTAGGAAAACACATTATTTATTTAGTTTATTTATATTTGTGTTTGCTTATCCATGGACTCAACGAAAATGACAATATTCATGTAAGACACTGGCTTTTAAGTATATCGTTATATATATATATGATTCTGTATATATGTATATGCTTAAAGGTCGGCATTCGAAATCAGGTCCTCGTCAAAACTTTGTTTATGGAACTTTCATTTTTATTTTCCTTTCTTTTTCATTTGATTTTGAGCAATAAGATTCGCTTGATTGCTTCAATTGGCACGTTTATTGATCAGCTCTAATGTTATATGATTCTTAAATAAAATATATATAAAATATATTCCTACACTCACAATTGGGTAACACATACGCATGCGTACGGTGCGTGTATATGGTCAGCATGTTATGGCGATATTCCTCAGGTATTGTAGCAGGATCAAATATATATGTATATATAGTGTGTATATCCTCCGCTCCCCCGATTTGTCTGTTCCAAGTTGATGTGGCGTAGTTTCGTAAAAGTAAGTTTCATATGTATGGTGTGGCGCTGGTACACATGTGTATTTCTAAGCTTTGGTCTAGTGTATATAAAATAATTCGCGTGCCCATTCGATCTCTAACACCTCTGATTCTCCAGTTACACTAACCAGTACGTTACGTTAAGTACGCTTGGCTGTACAAAAATATTGTGTAAGTATTGCAAATCCTAAAAAGTCACTAGATCGTTACCCGAAAGTGTAGCTCGGGCGCTATTCGTGTTTCCGTTTCCGTTTCAGGTAACAAGGATGCTTCTCTCTCTCTCTCCCTCTATCTCTCCCTCGTCACATGCATACATACAAAACAAATAAATATTATAGCTAAGGTTAATCAAAAAAGGTTTCAATATATCTTATTTTTTGCGGTTTTAAACCGATCGTCGCAGTTTTTGTGTCCTAATCAAAAAATTTCACATCCCCCATCGGCTACTTGCAAATGTCAATTCTTCAAACTTTAACTTTAAACTTTAACTAAACTAAATTAACTTTAATTGCCACTCCTCTACCACTCGTCTACTCCTCCCCGCTGCGGTCCAAATTCTCTCCCTGGCTTGGCACAAATGTTTCAGTGGTGATCGCTCCAGCGTGTGTGTTTTAGCATTAACATTAACATTGACCCAAGCTAGCAGGCGCGCGCATTAGCATTTGTATAATTAGAATACTTTAGTTTCTCTGTGTTTCGCTATCGCACCGATGCCATCGATAGTAGGTGCGTAATCCGGAAAAACATATGTACACATGTCCCCTCCCCATCGTCTGGCGGCGGGCCTTAGAGGCGGACGCGCAGCAGGAGCGAGGCCAGGAGCACGCCGCAGCCCATAGGCCTTATAGATGACGCAGCTCCTCGCCCAACGCCAATGCCCGCCTGCATGATCTGCTCCGGCGGCAGATCCATATCGGGGGCAGCAATAGATTCTATCGGGGAAAAAAAATATAGCTTGGGTTCATGGAAGTTCTCGTGAGTGACTCACCATCATCATCCTCGATGTGGAAATCGTGATCCGGCGAGAAATTGGACCAGCCATGGGTGTTCTTCGCCTTGACGCGAGCATGCCACAGGCCGCGTCGGGGCAGGTCCAGCTGATGTGTAATCTTCCAGATGCCCTCGGTGTGGTTGTGGCGATGCGTTTGCAGCACCGAGACCGTGCTCCAAGTGTAGGACTAAAAAGGAGGGAACGATGGGGATTAGATGGAGTTGAATAGGGTACATATATTATATCTTCTAAAAGACTACAGATTAATTTTTGATTTAAAAAATATCTGAGAAATACTTTCAACAGATTTTGAGAAGCATCTAAAAGTATGCTGCAAAAGTAAGATTAAAAAAAAAACATTTTCTAGCATAATTTAGGGGTAGAACCGTTCATGAACCTTCTTTCCTAGGAGTCTTCCACATTTTCCTTAATATATTTACTAAAAACCCCCCACTTATCACTCACCCCCGTTAGCTGGTAGTCCAATATAGCCTCGGATAGCGGCTGACGACTTCTCACCAGCCAGTGCATGGTCACCTTGGTGCCCTCCACCTTCATGTCCTCGAACTGCGGCGTCTCTGGATTGTAACTGACATGCACCTTCACCTCGTTGGAGCCAATGGCATTCTCCACCTGGCACAGATACTCGCCCAGATCCTCTTTTCCCACTTCTCGGATGACAAGCGTGGTGCGATTGTGGCCGTTGTGAGCCGAATCCTTCAGAGAATACTTCTCCGACAGCTGCAGCGTCTTGCCGTCCTTGATGAAGTAACTCCTGCCAATGGGATTGGCCCGATAGTTGCAGTACAGTTCCGCGGTGTGACCCTCTTCGGTGTTCACATGATGCCGATGGGTGGACACCTTGGGACTGTACTGAACATCAACGGTGACCATGCCGTGGGGAGGATCGCGACTGCCATCGTCCCCCAGGCACTGGTACACGCCGGCATTCTCCTCATCGATGTTGTCCAGTATAACAACGCCATTCTTGATGTCCTCGGGTGAGGATTCCAGACGCAGGCCCTAGAAGATATACGGATGAAGGAGGGTTGTGGATGATCGTAGGGAAATGATGGCCATGAAGGGGAGAAATGGTGGGAAGACATACATTAAAGGACCACTTGATGGTATTCTCGCCCGGCAGATACGTCCGACACTCGAGCTTGTGGTGGTCGCCCTGCCTGAACGTCTGCGAGCGATCCGTGACATCGCGATCGTCGCAGAGGATCGACAGCCGGGCGCCCACCCGCAGTGTCGTGTGCTGTCGGACCATCTGGGGCAGGATCTCGCAGTAGTAGTCATCGGAGTCCTCGGCGGAGGCGTCCCTCAGTACGATGGAGTTGTTGGGCATGCACTCGACGCGATGCCCAATGGCATTCAGGCCATTAGCAATGATCGTCTTGTTCTTGTACCACATCACAGCGTTGCTCACTAAGGTGGTTTAAAGTTGGGACATTAGAAGGTTTTTTTTATGAAGTTAAGGATTAGAAACTCACGCTGGAAATTGCGGGCATCACAGTTGAGCACCACATCGTCACCCGGCTTGGCCTCGATCTTGAGATCGTTCTCCTCGAAATAGGGCGGCGGCATTGTGATATCCAAGGTTTCCGCAACATCGCCCTTCGATGAGTCATCGGCGCCATCATCGCCGTAGTCATAGTCATCTTCCTGATAGTCTGTTTGATCTCCTTCTATCGGGGATCCTTGGCTGGGCACTGGAAAGATTATAAAATATTTAATTATTGTTTTATTTATGGCACAAGAAATTATAGTACAAAATATTTATGGGTTTGTATTTATGGGTTAATAACTCCTTACCCAAAGTCTCTCAAGATTTCTCTGGTTTAGATAGTCATAAAACCATATTAATAGGAAAAGTCAATCTTGTGGATCACACCTATTACTCATAAAAACTACAGGTGTTATTTTTAATTTGCTTATAAATCGCACCTCATCACCTTATGGAGAAAAATACACACATTTTAAGTCAGCTAAAATAAACAAATTAAGTGATCAATATGCAAGCCTACTTTTTGGCACAACAATTTCCAATCATTACGTCATTCAAAGGTGCATCGGAGTGAGTCACCCTCTAAGTGGTTCCAGACTTAATTGGAACTGATAAAAATCACTCGACATCCCAAGCAACTTCTGCTTCCAATCAAAGGGTCGCTTCTGCCACAAAGAACTCGTTTATACAAGAGAACGGAAATGAGCTTGAAAACAGGAACTAGGGGGAGATACCGCCATGAATATTTGCAGATACTCGCACTTGATTGGCCATTATGTTTGCTCTTAGTCAGGTCCAGTTGCCGAGAAACTAGAACTCTCCCTTCTGGCAACATCGTAAAATATAATCAGATAATCTCACGCACAGATAAAAAACAAAACTAGATATGAGAAAAGACGTATCTAAGCTGTAAGTAAATTATGGTACTGCATGTCATAAAAAGCAGGTACAGTCAACAGGGATTTTGGATTGTTAAGTACTCTGTTTTCCATAAGACTGATGATGACTCTACTCCCGTCAGCAATGGAGGATTTATGCAAATCGTATGAGCAATCTTTTATGTATTAGCCATAACAATTTGCATGCCATATGTGCCTCACTTGACATCTAACGGCCGACAGTTGAGTGAGTCACGACGACACCGAAGCAACTCCATCACGGCCGTCGTATAAGGTTATGATGGATATTGCCGGGATTACGCAAGTCGCTTAAACTCGTTATCACTGGTCGATAAAAGCTTTTTAAGGTGAGCACTTGAGCCAAAAGTCGGCGGAGCCGGCAGACGCCCCTTTTATGGTCCGGGCCACTCCGAAGTAAAAACAGAAGAAAAAGAGATATAAAAGCTGGCCAAGAGCAGCATTGAGACAGACCTTCACCGCAACGATCTAGCTGCAATCTTTGGCCTGTGTCAAGGTTGCACTCCTTGGATACAGATACGGCTAAACGGATACATCCCGACTCCACGCAATTGTTGTCTGCAAGTAGGTCAGCGCCAAAAGTCAGCTGAGGGACTCAAGGGGGCCGCATGCGTCATCCAGCCCCCTTGGTTGGGCTCCGTCGTCCTTGGATCGATGTCGTCGGGGGTTGCAAATAAAAAACAGCTCCAGCAGCTCCCCGGCAACAACAGCAGCAGCCACTCGGGCTTAAGTTCATCCATATGGATAGATGGCTGGGATGCTTAAGCTTCTCCCTTTCGCACTTGCTGCGACGACACCCCCAATCTCCAGGTCTCCCCCAGTGCAATCGTTTTAAGTGGAACAAAGGCGTCAGGATGTCGCGGCGCCAGCTTCTCATCCAGAGACCCTCCTCGACCCCCCAGCGCGTGCTACTCCTTCTTTGTCTCTAAACTCGAGTTCAATGTTACACACAATGGCCATTTGTGGCCTGCATTGGCATTGGGATGTCGTCGGGAATTTGTCGCAGTCCATTCCTCCATTCTGGGCCAACTTTTGATGACTTTGCATTCCCTGACAGATGAAGTCATGTTAAAATGTTTATGGCGACTGGCAAGAGTTTTTGGCGTGGGTTTTGGTTTGGAATTCTGTGCAGATGTTTGTTATTTTTAAAAAGATGTTTGCTTTTCAATTTGCCAAGCATAATTTTATAGATATCAAAGCTAGTTTTGGAGTTGTAATATAGAGTTAAAACTATTTTGGGAGGAGTCTGCGTCATCGAAAAGCTGAGCTAAATTTTCCCTCAAGGCATTTATGCAGGCACATTGCTTATAGTTTTTCTTGCTTTTCCTGCAGGCAATTGTTTTTCTATAAAAATGTTACTCATTTTTAATTGAAAAACGTAACAAGTTAAAATTTTTTAATACCCTAAAAAACCTTAGAGTCCTTAAAATAAAACATATAAAATCTCAATCACACCTTGACACTTTTAAATGTAAACTAACTCAAACCACTTTACAAAAGTCTCACTAAATTATTCAGTATCAAAAAAGTAGTTTCTTTAATTGAATGTTAAAGTTAGGATATAATTAAAAGTGGCCATCAATATTAAAATAGGTTTAAGCCACATTAATTGAATTGTTGTTTTACCCAGTCAACTTTTCACTGCTAAAACTTGAAATAATCTCGGCTGTGGCTCTTTCCTGGGAATTTAATTATAATTTTTCATTACTTTGCCCCAGATTCCGAGTGGGTTTTTATGTATTTTCAGTATGTAAGTCCCATTAACAAGGTTTCCTGGCGCCATATACATACATACATATGTACGTACTCCACTCGAGTCGTATTATCAGCAAGGTCGGTCTGGGAAAATCAACCGACGAACCAACCATTGATAACTCCCATTCAAGATTTAGTTCAAGATGCTATATAGCGTCCGTTTTGATTGCCAATTCATGATCACGTAGCTTTTGTTTTTTTTTATTTTTTTATTTGATGTCCCGCATGTGGTTGGTCGCGTCGGTAGACGCATGAGATATCGCATACAGACGCGGATGAGTTATGAGGTCAATAAGTAAACAAATCTAGAATGGCCCACATCGACACATCCTCGCTAGCCCCACAAGTCTGCTGAGTCAATGAAAAGTGTGTATAAATAAATGATGGCATCGCTGCTTGCCAATCCTAAATGCACAGCATTTTTTCGAAATCTCGGAACTCGAAAGGAAACCTCATCCAGATATGGACGAGTCGGGGGGAAACATTCCTTAATCGACATGTCATGTCCAAGTCGATGGAGAAGTCCGATTGTGATGGGGGTCGTAAAAGTGCCCAGAACTGGGTGAGTTCCAAAACATGGGGGCAGTGGTCAGAGCTTTGGAAGAGCACAGTTGATCTTCCATACAGTGAATTATCGAATTTTAGAGGATATTTTTTACTGCTTCAGAAAGTATTACTGGCTTTTAGAGAGATTCCTATGTTCTCTGTTGAATTATGAAGAAATCCTAATGAATGCTTAAATGAATATGAATAATACCTATGGTTTTATTATAATTTACAAATATTTGATTAAAAGCTCTTATAAAATCGCCATAAATTTTAAAACCTCTTGAAATAGAGTCCAAAAGTAGGCTAAAAAAAATTAGCCTGAGAGACAATGTCAGGACTAATAGTAAGTAGCATAATTTTGTACACATTTTTAATTGATTTTAAGACAGCAAAAAGTGATATCAGAATTAGGTAATTATTTTTTTTAACAAATTCAGGAAATGTACCATAAAGTCACATACATACTAGACTTCAGAACAAAAGTCAACAAGTCGAGTACGTTTTAAAGACACCCCACTGTATACATAATTCGATTCCATGAATTTGCATAGAGACGCACAATAAACGGAGGCAACTGCCGACAAAATACAAACACATAATAAATGGAAAATTAAATTGAAATCAATTGAATCGGCAAATCGATTCCCCCTTTCCCCCCCGGCCCACCTAGTCCCCTCATGGGTGGGGCCACGCATTCCCTCCGCACCCTCGGGACCCGCTGCCGGGGCATTTTGATTGATCAAATCACTGATTTATTATGCGATCTTTATTTTTGGAAAGCGAACGTTGCGAATGCGTAATTTGATCATTTCGTTTGTTTTTCGGAAAATACCAAAAAAAGAGCCGCCGAAAAGTCAGCTAAGCATTTATGCATGCAGATCGTACATACAAACATATAGTATATATGTATATAGATAATTGTATGCACTGGACAAGCACTTAATTCTGGGAACATTGTTTCATTAGATCCTCAAGGGACAAGGGACTGGTGGAGCTGGTTGGCTAACCTTGAGACTGTCTATCTGTTTTCGTTGTAAATAAACCAAATTCCCATTAGGGCCAAGTCTTTATCAAGTCTTTTTTGTGAGTTCTGCAACTGAAAAAGAATTCAAAACATGAAAACAAATATTTTTGTTGGGTCTTGTACTCGTTGCCGTATTATGAAAGATTGTACAAATTGACTGGGGCAAGTTGTTTGTAGGCCAAACATTCTTGGATATTTTGGAGCAGCTAGAATATTATTGACATATGAGAACGCCAAGTTCCAAATTCCCCACAATGTGTGTGCTCATGTGTGCGTATGGTTATTATAATTTGCTGCCTTATCTCATGGCTAAAATTGGATGAAATTCACTTTTTTAATTAAAAAGCCCACATCTAGTATATAAATATTGGAATATTCTAGCGAAAACATATCGTCGTGGCCTTATGCCCTGGGGCATCAGATAACTTTAAATTCAAGGGGCGTTTCGCATACACAGAGAGCTTTTCCTTGGGGAGGAACTGAAAATTGGATAAGGTTATATGACTTGAAATAAAAAATATTTGAGAACTTAGTTCTCTTGAGACTATATTAGGGTTTGAATAAGAACAAAATAATCTGAAAGTTAAGTATACTTTGTATTATAACTCCTTAAGGGGATACCTTTAAGTACATAATTAAAAATTGATTATCAAAGAAGTTATGATAATTTGAAACGCTGGTTTTTCTATGGCATTCTATGAGTTTTCTATGGACTAGATCGAATCGTTTGGGGATGCTTATGAAGAATCTATAAATATACTTATTTTAGTTGCAAACTTTTAATTTAAAATGTAATATCCTGTGAATAATAGCTAACATATAGTAGAAAATAAATACGAATCTTATTCTATTTCCTTTTAGAAGAAGGCTTTTTGTTCGCAAAACATCCTCACCCTACATTAGTATATCCTTTGCAAACCAAATAAACCCAATTTAAGGACATAGTGCCTAACAATTTCTCTCTGTGAATCAGCCTGAAGGCAAAAAAACAAGTTTACGAGCAAAAAATTCAACATCAAAATGGCATTCTTTGCACAACGTTTCGCTTCGTGCATAGCAAATATTTATTCTATTTATTTTCCTTTTTGTATTCCTATTGCAGAACACATATGGCACCCGGGAAAATGACGGGAGGAAAGTCTGGCTGAGTTTCCACAGGCAAGACAGGAAAATGGGAAAGTAGAAGAGTTTTCAAGCCAGTGCGTGCGTGCAGCAGACGTTGCCGGGCAACGTGAAATGGAATGTGAACCGTTATCAGCAATTTGCGCCATAATTCCAAAAGCGAATGAAATTTAACTTTAACTTGCCGAGCGGCGAGATAAGTGTTTGCCTCTCTCCGGCGATAAGATATGCTTGTTGTTCCAGCCGCACCAACTGGTGGCACCTATACCCACCTACATTCAGTTTCAGTTCAGTTTACGCAAAAGATAAGCCCGTCCAGAGCCCTACAAACGCACGTGGCTCTCTGGCCCTGGCTCACACCTACATGCACACGGGGCAAGCGTATCTGGAAGCTTTCCAGCGGCGCCTTGGTGTGTGCGTGGGGAGGTTCGTGACTCCAACTCGAAAGCAAGAGCGGCGGTTCATTACCTATTTTCGTCTGATATTCGGTAATTCATAATTTCTGGAAACTTACGTAGACCCATTGAACCGCAACAACGTCAAAAGAGACTTTGACTTTCATGCGTTCATTTTGTGTAAATTAAAAGAAATCAAAAAGCAAAGGCAATAGGGGATCAATTAACTACACTCCCGATAAGTTTCCGGGGTGTGCCTCAAATAATTCCATTGATATTTAGTAGCTTCGGTGGGGCAATATGCAGAATACTCTAATGAAAATATGTCACTCTTTTCCATGAACTGGCGCCCTGATGAAGTGGAAATGTGTCATTGGAAGTTACCTCATACTTTTCCTATGCAAGTGAGACTTTTCTTGTTAGTCGGAGAGGGAAATTTAAAATTATAAAGAAAAATATAAGTGTACAAGTAAGGAAATATAAGGATTTTGTGGCTGAGGTTACCAATTTCTCTCTTAGTTATTTATATAAATAATTATACATCGAAATTACCTCATTTATTTTTCTATCCGAATACTCATTTTCTTTTTCTTTATATTTTTTGAATAGGAAATGTTATTTAATTACTTGTTTTTATAGCCGGCTTCGATTTTATAAAAATCAAAGACGCGGATATTAGCTAAAAACAACAAA
>JAEIIL010014411.1:0-10164 GCA_018905715.1 Drosophila lini | reverse complement strand
AATATCCCTTAATTATTCTTTATATAAATGTATTTAAATACATACCAAACCATATCTTAAAAATCGAATTTAAACAATAAACTACTATTATTTTGCCTGCTATTGTACACATATATAAAGAGAGAGAGGTTCTCTTTTGCTTTGCCTCAGCGTAAAAGTTATATACAAAAGTAATATTCGTCATAATCATAATGATAGGCTTTCAGAGCTCCAGCAGCAGCAGCCGCCATGGCAGTTGATTATGATGATGACTCGCGTCCTTCTTTCGCAGCCTCAGCAACAGCAACAGCAACAGCAACAGCCCCACCACAGCAGCAGCAGCAACTACAACAACTCACAAAGTAGCCGCACATGGAGGGGGAGGTGGGGACCAAGGGGAGTGGCTGGGGGGAGGTACAGGACAGGTACTGTGGCAATTCCAAGTCGTCAGTCTTACGTACGACGTCCGCACGATCCATGCAAATTAAATGAAACGTACGAAAGGCGCAAGCAAGCAAAAAGTTCCCATGACTTTGGCAATGGATGATCGGTTTGGTCCCCCCAAAGAGGGGGGAAGCAGGGGAAGATGGGATGTATATATACATATAGTCACTCGGGCAAACTTGCAGATCGGGCTGCAGTCGGGCACAGGTCCAACCTGCGGTCTCGTTGTACATTGTACGCTTCTTTAGCTGCGCCTCATTTTCCCATTCATCCCATTCAATTCACTTTGTGCACAGCGGAAAAAAATATACAAAAATATTTGGAATTAAGGGGTTTAAATATATTTTATAATAAATATTTAAGAGATTATTTAAGAATTATTTTTTCGAGGTTTTAATTGACAAAAGCTGATCAAAGGGATGGTAAATTGTGCAGAAGAATTTATTTGTTTAAAAGAATTATATGACATTACTTCAACTTCAAACCTCTTTATAAATTATTCCAATTTATATTAAGGATAAATACTATTTTCCAAATTTAACTCTACATTTCTTTCCCTGTAATTTCCCTTATTGTGGCAAGTTACTGATGTGGTTGTTGCTGCCCGCATTCAAGTGTCATAAATCCTTTCGGCTTAATAATATGCACCTTGCTGGAAAATACATTGTTGATCTTGATCTTTGAGCTGAAGCCATATGCAACATTTACAGCCTCAATTATGGTGGCAATTTGTTTATGTTGAACGGTTTTAATATAATATTTAATAACACAATTTTTCAGATTTAAATTTCAGGAAATATGATAGTAAAAATTATGATAATAATAATCACTAAACAATAGGCAAGGCAATGGTCAAATTTTGGTCAAATTTCTTCAGAAAGATTTTAAAACATTGATTAGTATTGTTATAGGGTTCTGGGAATCGTTAAGGGGCTGGTGATAATATTTATAGAGCCAAGTTCATGATTTGATAAGGTTTTTGGGACCGATGATTCAAGTCAACTAATTTCCAGAAGTTCAATAATATTTTTCTTTAAAAATAATTAATTCTTTTCAACAATTTGAGAGACAGCTGCTTATGAACTCAATCTACTGGCGCTCCCTTTGCCATACAAAGTGTGGTCGAGAAACACTTTGCTGGCCAACCGAGGACGTCAACTGGGAAATGTGTTGAAAAGTAATAAAAATGTTGGCACAGTTTTATAACCACAAGAGCGTCAGATGAGCACAACTTTTGCACCGGGTCCTTTTCGGTGGAGAAAAGTGCGAGACGCGGGACTGGCGTTAAACTGAAGCTCATAAAAGTCGGCATCATGTGGAGAGTGGATAGTGCAGACCCCAGACTGACTGAAGACCAAAGACTGAAGACCGAGACACCTCTTCGGCGCCTGCTAAAGACCGTGAAGGTCAGTCGGAATAAAATGCAAACTAAAATGCTGTCAGGAAGCGGGAGCGATTTGAAAAGACTTTGCCGCCGCGGGAGTGTTGCGGCTCCCTGAATGAAATTTAGCGAATTATGAATTCAAAATTAATACCGGGAACTGTCTAAGCAATCGCTACCGAAGACAGACCCAGCCAGCGCTCCTTGTGGCGACCATTAATCTTGGCCTATAGCTGGCAAATTGTTTTGTAGAGTCCCGTCCCCCAGGTAGGTCCAGGTCCTGTGTTTTGGTTTCGATTCATTTTGTGTTTTTTTTTTTTGGGTTCCCGGTCGAAACTCAATTTGCCAGCTAACTGTAAAAGAGGTTGCCGTCTAACGCCCCTTGGCCGAAAGGAACTTGGTTAATTGTGTTCCCAGGAAACTGCGTCTGCGTCCGGGCCACAAAGCTAATTTGCCTACGAAATGTTGTCGGGATCTTTGGGCAAAAGTCAATTAATTTTTGACCAGAAAGCAGGACAGTGGTTTGGGGTTTTGAAAAGGATTATTTTTTTCAAAAATACGAATGAAGAAAAGTTTATTTCAAGGAGATTTATTTAAGAAAACCCCTTTAACTAAATTAAATTACAAATTACAAATTCCTTATATTGGAACTTGATCTTTTTTTTTTATTTAACCCCTCGAGGGTTCCCTGCAATCATTTCCTTAATTTAAAGTTATGACTTTGATACTCTTCCTTATAATACACAATTTTAATCTTATTTTATAATCCTTACATCCTTTGTAAGCGAAATGTAAATAGCCTCAATTATCGTGTACCCCAACCACTGTGGCTGCAATAATTTGACCCAAAACTCTCTCAGCACGGGGATAATTTGAGCAAATTTTCAAAGAGCAACATATCCGCTGACCCACGGGACCAGCGACTCACTTTAATGGGTCTGCAATTTTCATATGACAAGCCAGGCGCGATACTCCGTTCCCGATTCCCGAGCAATTTGAATCCGCTGCTCCGAACCCGGAGACTTTAAATTATGATTAAGTATGATCATCTGGTGGTACTCTCTCACATGGCCCCAATGGCTTATGCCCCGTATGCTGAGCAATAATAAAAAGCGGAAATGCTAATGATAGGGTTTCGCAGTTCGAACATTGAGTGAGCAGGGGGCTCCCCCCATATCCTTTGAATGGTGTTTCCAAAAACAACCTCACGTTCCACTCTTGAAAATGAAACAAATTTATAGTTCTTATTCCTTTGTCTCTGCGTTGTCTGGCTCTTTGAAATTATTATTTATGCATATAATTTGACCAGCTGCCTTTTTCTGGGTTTCTGCGGAAAGAGTCGTCGTCGAAGGATTTTTATGAGAAACCGTCCCTCCTTTCAGTCTCTCTCTTCGTCAAAACGTAGGCAAATTTCCACAGAGATCCCAACAAAACGAAAGCTGAGAAAAATAACAAAAATAAAATATCACGTCTCAACTTTATTATGGCTAATTGGAGTTGAAGTCTGTGGCGGTGCAAATTAAATCGCAAGCTGCGAGGCCCACGAGGCGTATGAGTTACGACGCGCTCAGTTCATCGGAAATGTTGCGGTTTTGGCGTTCTAAAGAAGGCGCCAGGATGCAGGCCACAGGCTCCCCCGTCTGCATTTGCTCAATTCAAACAGAACGTAGCGCAAATTTACCATTTTTTATGGTAAACATATTGAGGAGTATCCCTTCGCTTCGTTTGAGCTCTCTTCCTCAGGCGGCTGCCCATTGGCCATTGGCAATCAAACCGAGTTTAACTGCCCGAACGTGCCTGAATGGGCTACGCTTCGAATGGAATCAAATGCAGTTTTTTATGCAATTTTATTAAAATTTTTAAATGGCATGCAAAGGGGATAAGTACGTGCCGGGCCTAGAGCCATCCCAGGGGGTATTTGAAGAGGGGAAATTATAGATATTTAACTTACATTTCCTTTCAAATGATGTCATAAAGAATGGTTGTAATTAGGAAATGCTTTCTTTTCTAGGGAAATAAATGTAAGTAGTTAGTTTAAACCTTTAATCTTCAGAAAATATGACTTAACTAGCAAGTCTTACCTTAACCAGACTTGAGCAACCATTACCATAATTGTACATTTTATTACGCACCCATTGACATAACAGGCTTCTGCCCAAAAATGTTTGGCTCCCACACACATAAATATCGGTGCAGAGAAAATTATTATCTGCACCCATCATCGAAACATATTTGTTTAAGTTCAGCCCAAAAAAAAAATAATAAAAACAAAAGACACGCCAAAACGAAGCAGAAAAATCGATGTTGAGCCAAAGACAAAAGAGGCTTTCCCACAAAACAAATTCCCATGGCCCTATGCCTAAGCATGCATAATTTTAATTTATTTGTAGCAGCAGCAGCAGCAGCAACAGCAACAAATAACTGGCCAGCTAATAAAAGTAAAAAGCCAAAACCGCGCACAGTCCAAAATGAAGCAAAAGCCAGGCTAAAGCACTGATGCCGGGGCCAAGGAATATTTATGGAAATACCTTCGGGGCGGAGCTCCCGAATTGCGAAAACGTTGATCAAATTTTGCCAGATAAGCGACGACGACGACGACGACGAAGACGAGCGTGGATGATGATGGTGATGGTTGTGGTTGTGGTCCAGAGGCATCAGCCTCGTGATGTAAGCGTGACTGAGGCATATTGAAATGGGTTTGAATTTAAGCAGGTGCAAAAGTCAAATTAATCGCATTAAGGAAATTGTTGTGGAGGGATCCTTAGAAGTTCTATGCGGTTGAGAGGGGAATCTCTATCTAATAAATTAATATACATTAAATTTTCCTATTATTAGTTGGAGGGGAAAAGTGAAAACTTCTAAGCTTCTTCCTTATTATCAGCGGTTAGAACTTCTTTTGATCTTGCCTTATTTTCTCAGACGTGCCACTCGTGACTCACGCTGCCATCGCTGGCCCCATCAAGCTCATATGCATGTCGAGGTCTCCGAGTCATCAGGCTAAGGAGTAGGAGTTCAGGGGGTCTCTCGGACCAAAGGAGGCTGCGGCGGCGGCTCCAGCTCCAACTTCAGCTTCAGCGGCTGCTGCCGCCTTACAACGTCATCAGTTTTGGAAGGCGTTGCCAAAGAGCAACCGCCGAGGCGACTGTGGGAACTCATGTTGCATGCTGCACACATACAACTCACCACGATGCTCTCTGCTCTGCTCTGCTCTGCCCTCCCCCCCTCCCTGCGAGCCGATATCGTGCCTCTGAAATCTGCATTTGGGCCGAAGCCCCAGCTCGGACTCGGACTCGTTTGCATTTCTTACTCGCAGCGGCCTCGTCAGATTGGCTGGCGTAATCTGTTTTAACTTGGCCCAAACCCCAAGCCCAAGCCCAGGCTCAAGCCACTTGATGGTGGATGGATGGATGGATGTGTTCTGCACTCCCCACTTCCGACGGTAGTCGTGCTTTGGTTATAAAAATTGAAGCCGCCATTAAATTCTGACAGTTGTCAGCTCTCTCAGTCGCGGTTGCGGTCTTGGTTTCGGTTTCATTCCCCCTTCCGGAGTCTCAAGTTAAGTAGTTAGAGGAGCTGGGATCGGCCAGGCTTAATGGCTGCTGTAGTTGGCCAAATGGCTGATGATCGTCTGAACTAGGGATTTGGTTAAGTGCACAGAAAGAAATATATATAGGATAGAAAAAATAAATTAAATTGAAATAAAATCATCTTGGCAATCATGTAAAAATAATTCATTTCATTTATATATATTTTTTTTATTGGAAATTTGTATTTATTATTTAAGAGACTATTAATATTTTATTAGTTTATATTACTAGATTTTTTCCAGTGTAAAAATCAACGATCTGTAGAACGTTTCTCTCTCCCAGCAATTTGCAACTCCAAATGCCCAACTGGGCATTTAGTTGGTAATAGTTTTGCAGCCTAATGGCCTAATGGGATAACGAATTGAACTTTAATGCCCGGCCAGCTTATCGAAATTGTCTACTACGCTTTTTGAATGCGGAATCTGTCATAAATTATACTTGATTGATGATTCCTGCTCGCAGAGTCTATTTTAATACAATTAATAAATCATCAGTTAAGTTCAGCGGGTGATCGGTTATAGCGTTTATAAAGATACTGATAAAAAACAAGTCTAAAATTATTCATATATGTTTAAACAGGGCGAAGGCGATATCAATCTGAATCAGCTCAAAAAAAGATTTTAGCAGGACTTTTGTTTAAGTAGAGTGCTAGTTAGTGGGGCTTTCCAGCTTAAGTGTCAGTTATTAGGGCGAAATTATTTAAATTGAGATAATGGTAATTGATAAATTAATGCAACAATTAATTCAATTGATTTGATAATGTTCAGTATGAGCTTTAAATATATATTTTTGAATATTTAAGGCTTAGCATTATTTGAAGAACTCTAGAAGGAAATATTATATTTTTTCTGGCCAGCTATGAATTATAATTATAATTAGAATTCAGAATAGCTTATTTTGAATACCTTTAGCTTTCTTTTCTATACACTTTCAACTCCTTTTGTTGGCTTTTTCAGGTAGCAATCAGAGCTATCCGTCAACCGGCTGCAGCTTGATGAGTTCAAATTGCTACTGCACTCGCCCCGGACACGAACCCATCTTCATTTATCATTTTCAATAATAATCAAAAGCCATGGAAAGCGATGAATGAGACCAAAAAAAAAAGGCGTCAGCGGCCTCCGAGAATCCCAGACAATAGCTGACAGACTGCAATCAAGGCGAAGTGGCGAACAAAGGAAGCTGGCCGAAGAATTGCCGTCTGGCGGGGTTATTAAAAAAGAATTTGCATAAAAGACAAACCCGGGCACGGGCTCTCTCTTTCCACAAACCACAAGGATTAAGCAATAAATAACTGAAGTGCTGGAGAACCAAGTGGTTAATTTTCTATGAAATTATATTCAAATTAGTTTGATGTTGCCGTCTGAGCCGCAGAGGCTCAAAACTGTTGTACAAATGGCATAATTATGGGATAGACACAAAGGCACTTTGAGATCACTTTAAGAGCACTTGAAATTATACTAAAATGCGAGATGGTAAGGAGGAGGTGTGCCAAGGTACAGGTAGAGTTTGCTGCCTTCTCTGTCGACAGGCACGAGGCTTGACTGTGGCCCCGCTCTCATCAATTATCCACGTGCTCACAGAGGCTGGCAATTTGTTAGATGTCGAGGCGGTGGGCTGGCCCAGAAGTTGAGGGGGACTCGCTTTTGACACCTCTGACGTGATTATAACACTTTTATGGTTAGTTATTAATGATTTTCATATTCAATAGATGCTGGCAGAGCGGGAAGAAGGAAAGATTAGACTCCCAGCTCAGTTTTCTGGTTAGTAACCCGTCTTCTTAAGTTTTATTAATATAGTTTTATTACTTTTCCATTAGAAAATTATTTTTTATGATTATGAACTTTGTAAAGCCTTTAAAGAATATATAATATTTTTTTTATTTCCAGTCTCATTAGCCACACGAATTACCCTAAAGGCTTTGAGCTGATTTCCATAATGCCATACATAATTTAATTGCTCCACATGCGATTTCATTTCCTGAGCCATGTAAATTTCCACCGACCGAGACATTTATCAGGCCAGCAGATATTCAAAACTCGACCATAGAATATTATTCATTCCGGTTTCCTACCCAAAACACGTCAAAAACCAACACAAATAATATTGCGTGCAGACAACAGGCGATTTTGTGAGAGAGACACCGCAGACCAAAGACCGAAAAGGGAAACAGAAGTCGTCTTTGGCCAAGAAGACGACGACGACGACGACGATTGGCTGATGAGAGGGCGCTGCGATGAGGTTAATGTTGCGCCTGATGATGATGTTTAAAGAGCCCCCTCTTGAGGGGAAGTGTCTGCTGATGGGGCTAATGATATGAAAATGAGTCCGGACTCTGCCGCTCAGATGACACGAATGTGTGAGCAGGCATAGCCATGGCATAAAGCATAGCATATACGTAGCATACAGCATAATCATTTCATTTTATGAATGAAATAAAGGCCGCATAATAAATCAAAAGACACACACGTTGCCAAATCGGAGAAAGAGCCACGGATGAGAGATGGATCAAAACGAAGCGGACTTAAAACGAAGCGTGATCGGGACAGGAAATGGAAATGAGCTTGCATTATCAAAACAACGAGGGGAGGTCAAAGGATGTGACCTTGGAACTACAAATAAACAATAGAAAATGGGAAAAAAATACTAAAGTCACTTTGAAATCTAGGTATTTATTTCTATATGTTAATTAAATTATATTAAATGCTTCTTGGAACAAAAATTTTGTTATTGGTAGATGAGGATATCATCTAAACCATTTGAAGTATTTCTAATTCATATTGGAACAATTTTTAAACCCTTTGAAAATTAAGAAAGGAAAAAAATACAAAAAATAAATTCTTTAAAATAAAAAGGTAGTTTGGGTTATATATATAATATTTTTAAAATAATAACCTGCTACAAACTTTTTATGAGCATTTTGTATTTGTTTTCTATCTAGTATGCCAAACAAGTGTCCATTAAATATTATTATTTCATTTATAGAACATATCTCTAGAACTTCTTAGGCACCCCTCGCCTTTGCTGCTGCAGCTGCCAAAATAATCATAAAACATCAAACTTACCGCCTGCATTTTGCATGTTGTTGCTGACGTTGCTGTTGTCGTCGTCGTCATCATCCTCGCCGTCTTCATCACCATCGATGTCGTTTTCGCGGTCAATTGTTGCTGCTGCGACTTGTGTTGCTGTTGGCGCCTGCAAAGTAGCTGCTGATGTTGTTGCTGCTGCTGCTGCTGCGATTGCTGATGCTGTTGTTGTTGCTTGTACTGCAGATGTTGCCATTGTTGCCTCGGGCAGGGCATCTTTTTGCTGTAATGCAACTAATGAGGCGGCAAAATTGACGTGTTGCTGCGGCGTGAAGCTGAAGATCGACGTTGGCGCTGCCGCCACTGATTGAGTTGTTGGCTCGCTTTTAATTGTTGCTGCAGTTGCATGTTGTTGCAGTTGCTGCTGCTGCTGCTGCCAGTACTCGGCGGCTATCAAATGCTGCAGGCTGTGCGTAGGCAAATGCTGGCCAAATAGATTGCTCAGATGTTGCAGCGGCGAGCTGCTGCTGGCAACATGTTGCTGCAGTAACTGTTGCTGCTGCTGGAGATGCTGCTGCTGCTGCTGATGCTGCTGCAGGTTGCTCTGGTGATGGTTGTGATGATTATGATGATGCAGCGGATGGTGGTACATGAGTGGGGATGCTGCAACGGTATCGGTGGCCTCGCCATTGATTTTATATTTGGATGTTGTGGTTGGCGTTGACATTGTTAGCTGGCTGGGGCTGTTGCTAATGTTGCTGTGGCTGCTGCTGCTGCTGCTGCAAGTGTTGCTGCTATCTCGGTTCGTGTTGCAATGGCTCTTGTATTCAAGTAACATGCCGTTGTTGCTAGCAACCCGCTGTCGTTGCTGATAATAGTTTGCTAGCAACAATGGCATAATCAGTGTTTACGGCTAACAGCGCCAACAGCAGCAACATAGGTAATCAGTTCCCAAAGGAGTTCTTGCTCACAAAACACACCTCACAAGTTGTGATTACGCTGGCCGATAGCCGATAGCCGATGCCCGATGGCCGTTGGCGGCCGCAAAGTTGGTCAAGTGGACAAAAGGCCGGGCTGTAATTAGGCAAAGAAGATTAATTAGCCATAAATGGGTGTGCGTAGTTGTCGCGCGGGGGTGCTCCAGTTGGGGGCCATAAACTATGCCACAACCAATTGTCATGGTAATAAATAAAATATTATTTTAAAATTATAAGAATCACCCACTGCGGGAGAAAATTCTAGGCGGAGCCGCCAAAAGCCGCAACAATTAGAAATTCACACAGAGAGACAGGCAACTGAAAACTCAAATCGCATTTTCAGCTTAGCGGGGAAAATTCATTTATGCAAACTCATCACTCCGCACGCAAAGTTTGACGGACATGTGAACTTGTTTATCTCCCGTCTTGAAAGCAGCTTCTTCGCTCCGTTTCTCACTTCCTTTTTTCTCCCATTTTTTGTCATTTTAATTAGTTCAATTTCGGTTTATGTTATTTTGCCTAAATCTTCTATCATCGCCTTGAAATTTCACCCGGGCGACAAGAGCAATAACATGACGGAGCTGGAAATTAAAATCCAAAAATGCCAATTCATTGTTACTTTTGTTTTGCTTATCGGCCAGCCCGAAGATGGGCCGAGGCCCAAACAGTTGACAAAAAATCTTAAAGTCTGACAAACGGTAGCAGCCAAATCGAACCGAATATTCATAATCGCCAGAGGAAGGGTAATGGCCAGCAATTATGCACCAAGAGAA
>JAEIIL010014363.1:0-27112 GCA_018905715.1 Drosophila lini | reverse complement strand
TTTTTTTTTTTTTTGAGTGAATTTAAAGTTGAGAATTATGTTAATAATAGGGAATTTTAATTAAGGATCAAAGCTTAAATTTGGGGTTTATTTTTGTTTAGTTTTCATTGATAATATAATTCTTTCTATTCTTTTTTTTTATTTTGGAATACTTTTAGAATGTTTTTAGTTACAAAAAATATTTTATGTAAAGTGAAAGGAAATTCAGGTAGGATCAAAGATATATGAGAAAATTCAAGTATTTGCTAATATTTTATCAAAGTTGTAAGGCTCTTTTTTTTAAGTATTATTGTTTTCCTAGACTTTTGCAAACAATTTTTTTATATTTTCATTACTTATTAATAGGGTTTTTAGTAAAAATAATATAAGAAACTTGTATCTTATATTTTTATTAGTAAATTTGAGGGTTTATAGTCATGAAAATAGAAGAAAATTGTTTAGGAAAATAATTATACTTTAAAATTTTAAGAGGAGCAAGTAAATGTATATATTTTATGAGAGTTTTAACTACGGACAATAAGGTTTTACAAATAATATATACTCAGGCAAAAAAAACATCTTAAGGAGCTATTTTAAATATAAACCCAGATCGTTTAGGAAATTCCTCAAGTAAGTTAACGTAAACCGCAGTCCATATCTATATATTTAAGAACATTTCAAAAGAAAAGTGCAAGAACTAACCAAATTTAGATCAATTTGTTATAATATTTCTTTAAGAAAAAGTGCAAGAATTAACTCAATTCAAATAATTTTTTTACAACAAAAGTGAACTAAAGACCAAGAACAAATTACTACAAATAATACAATTTAAGTATTTGTGCACTGATCCGATACATAACTGATATCCAGCCGATGTAGTGAAATACAATCGGATTACATTTCAAACACTCGTAACAATTAAGTCTTGCACAATCGGGCCAAGAACTCGGTCTGCATTCCACTGTAATTTGCTGGCAAGCACCTCCACTCTCAAAGCAGAGGGAAGCTGGCGGGGATAGCTACTCCTCCAAATCCGCCATCAGCCTGAAGTGGCTGCCGCGCTCGTAAATCTCGACGAAATTTCCGACTTCCATTCCCATTCCGAATCAAAATCCGATTCCGATTCCGATTCCGATTCCGATTCCGAGCTATGATTCAATCAGTTCGAGTGGCGCACGGCAACCTGTCGGCGGTCAGTCCAGATATATATAACATACACATGTACATATATACTTAAAATATACTATATTGTGCAGGCGATCGCGGCACATGTGTGTGGAATTATACCCAATAACAGCGGCGAGTCGGAACGAAAAAAGGTGCTCGCCTTATCAATTATATGATTAATATTTGGTCGTCGCGCTTATCAATTAATTGAGTCAAATGTTGTAAATTGTGCGAGTGCCAAGACCAAGGAGCAGGTACCTGTGCCTCTCTACCGGTATCGATTCCAAGATATTACGTAGATAATTAACACCAACAATTCGGGGAATTCGTGGGAGGCGGAGCAACGGAATGCTGGGGCATTGACTGTCGCCGAAGTGTTAAGCGTGCTTGCACAGGGAGAAATGTGTGTCTACTTGTTGGCTTTTGTTTACTTAACTTGCTTAAATATATCTTTGGGTAAATACAAGTGAAATACCCTTAAGAAGTAACTCTTGAGACGCTTAATAGTTCCCACTTGCCAGTGTTGTTATTTATTTAGTGTATTTTGTTGATAAGACTTTTGGAATCAAAACAATCTCAAGTTCTGGGTGTGTAGGAATCAGAGCTGAAATTCCGCCTGTTTGGGCCACCCCTTTCCCTCCGTGTCACATTGTTTATGCAATTACCTGGAAGTGGCCGCTGCAACTGCATCGATTGCACTTTTTTCTATGCCTCGAATGCGATGACGCTGCCGATTGCACAATGCCCCAGCAGATATGTAGATATAGTATACAGTATGGCGTAGTAGTCGCTCAAACGTCACTCCAGATCGGCCAAATTCCAGCACACACAACACACTAATTCGCCACTTTCGCCTCTTCTTGCAGCACCATGGGTCTACTGAGCGAGGGCAGTCCACTCTCCTGGGAGGAGACCGAGGCGCTGGCCAACCATGTCCGCGAGCATGGCATCAATCAGTTCATCAACTTGTACCACAGATTGAAGGATCGCCAGGGCGATATCCTCAAGTGGGGCGATGAGGTGGAGTACATCATTGTCAAGTTCGATGACGAACAAAAGGTGGCACGTGTGGCGCTTCGCGCCCAAGATCTGCTGGCGCAGCTCAACGAGAAGGAGCTGGCCGATCCCAAGGGTGTCAAGTCGCTGTGGCGACCGGAGTATGGTGCCTACATGATTGAGGGCACTCCCGGCAAACCCTTTGGCGGTTTAATGGCCCACTTCAACCTGGTGGAGGCCAATATGCGCTATCGCCGCGAGGAGGTCACCGAGCTGCTGGCCAAGGACGAGTGCGTCATGTCCATTACCAACTTTCCGCGCCTGGGCGCCCGCAATTTTACCTGGCCCCTGGCCCAGCCGCGTCCCGAGGATCCCCTAAGCTCGGCTCGCTCCCTCTATTTCCCGGACGAGGCCATTTTCCCAGGCCATCCGCGCTTCAAGACCCTCACCCGGAACATTCGCAAGCGACGTGGCGAGAAGGTGTCCATCAAGCTGAAGGGTAAGTGGGCTGAGATTGTGTCAAAAAAAAAAATATTGAAAACTAATTGAAAACTACTCACCTTGGCAGTATTCAAGGATGTGAAGACGAAGCTGCCGGTGGAGGGTGCTCCGCCTGGGGAGCCGGATGTGGTACTGCTGGACGCCATGGGCTTCGGCATGGGCTGCTGCTGCCTGCAGCTGACCTTCCAGGCTTGCAACATCACGGAGGCGCGCCGCCTGTACGACCAGCTGGCGCCGCTGTGCCCCATCATGCTGGCCCTGACGGCCGCCTCGCCCATCTACAGGGGCTACCTGACCGAGTCGGACTGCCGCTGGAACGTGATCAGCTCGTCGGTGGACTGCCGCACGGAGGAGGAGCGCGGCCTGGTGCCGCTGGACAAGCAGAAGTTCCGCATCGCCAAGTCGCGATACGATTCCATTGACTCGTACCTGTCACCCGAGGGGGCCAAGTACAACGATGTGCCGCTCACCTACGACGAGGCGGTGTATCAGCGCCTGGTGGATGGCGGCATTGACCATTTGCTGGCCCAGCATGTGGCCCATCTGTTCATCCGCGACACGGTGTCGCTGTTCAGCGAGAAGGTGCACCAGAACGACAACGAGGACACGGACCACTTTGAGAATATTCAGTCCACCAACTGGCAGACGATGCGCTTCAAGCCGCCGCCGCCCAACAGCTCCATCGGCTGGCGCGTCGAGTTCCGGCCCTGCGAGGCCCAGATCAGTGACTTTGAGAACGCGGCCATCGTCTGTTTCGTGGTCCTGCTCACCCGCGTCATTCTCTCCTACCAGCTGAACTTCCTCACGCCGATCAGCAAGGTGGACGAGAATATGCAGACGGCCCAGAAGCGCGACGCCTGCCGCAAGGAGAAGTTCTGGTTCCGCAAGTCCTCGAAGACCACCGAGCAGCGTGCGGCCAAGGCCAAGGCCCAGGCCCAGGCTCAAGCTCAGGCTCAGGCTCAGGCTCATGCCCAGACCAATGGCAAGGCCACCTTGAATGGAGGAGGAGGAGTTGCCTCCGAAAATGGCAATGGGCTGGCGGTTAACGGAAATGCAAACGGAAACGGCATCGATCACTGTGACAAGGAGGAGCAGCCGCTAACCAATGGATCCGCCAAAATGAACGGTCATGGACATGGCGACACCAATGGCATCACCACCAACGGTAGCGCCACCAACGGCTCCTGCAATGGCACGGACAGCGACCACACCGACACCGATGATGAGGAGAACGAGCTGTTCCAGCTGCTCTCCATCAACGAGATCTTCAACGGAAAGGTAAGCGATAATTCCAGACAGATTTTTAACAGAAATTAACCCCGAATTTCTCTGCTTTTCACAGACCAATGTCTTTCCTGGTCTGGTGCCGCTCATCCGCAGCTATCTGCAGTCCATGGAAGTGGACACGGACACCCATTGCACCATTGAACAGTATCTGCGCTTCATCGAGAAGCGCGCCGCCGGCGAGCTGATCACCACGGCCACCTGGATGCGGGAGCAGGTGCTCAACCACCCGGACTACAAGTGAGTACCAAACACCAAACACCACACGCTCTACAGATAAACTAACCCGTAAACCTATTCGCTGTTGCAGGCAAGATTCCGTGGTCAGTGAGCGCATCAACTACGATCTGCTGAAGCGCATCCAGGGCATCCAGGAGGGCAAGCACGTGGAGCCGGCTCTGCTCGGCCAGGGCTATCATTCCAAGACCAAAACGAAAGACTTCATTCCACCGGCGCTGCAGAAGCAGCTGGCCAAGAACGGCGGCTGCTGCGAGGAGAAATGATCGAGGAGCGCGCTGCGGACGCGTCCAACGCAGCCGGCCGCCGGTGGCCGGCGCATGTGATTCGGGTTTTGTGGGTCCGTTTGAGGTGCATATATTAGTGGCATGTCGAGATCGAAGCGGAGCGGAGCGGAACGGATCGGAAATGCAGCGGCGCGGAGCAACAACATTTATCAATATTACTTTTATAGCATAATTTAAACGATTAACAATTAGCGTGCACCCATATCCTAATTGTGAAAAAATGTTTTTGCGGCCCGAGCGTCGCCAGAAAAAGGCAGAAAGCAGAAAGCAGGAAGGAGCGAGAAGCGAGAAGGGAGAGGCGAAAAGCAAGGAGTATGGAGATGCTGGGGATTTGGACAGAAGCGGAGTTTCGGAGCAGCGACAGCAGGAATGGTCAAGGGGCAACAAAGCCGAGCCATGTCTGTCGCGATCGAGTCCTTGATTGGGCCTCCCAAGGGATCCGGAAAAATCAACAAGCTACAACAACATAAATCTCAACCAAGTGCCGTTCCACAAGACCTAAAAAAGAGGGAAAAAAATGATGAAGATGGAGGAAAATAGGAAAGAGAAAAGAGAATACATAGTTCAAAAAGCGAGGCAAGGTTTAAAGCGTCTTTCTGTTTGTTTTCGTTTAATAAAATATATTTATTATTATTCCTATTCTTATAAATGCAAGTACAATGGAAAGTTGTTTATTTTTTTTTATTAATAGATATATACACCCATACACACATGCAAACACACCTACGAAAGTGGCCTGCTGTTATTAAACCTAGATACGATAAGGATAAAAAAACACTAAACACTAAAGTGAGAGAAACTCTTGTGCTATTATAATTTATTGTGTATGTGATTGTTTCCCTATTATGATACGATTATTATGATTTATTGTGACCACAAGCAAGCAAATAAACGGAAAACATTGTTGAATCTTAACTGTACGATATATAAACGATACAAAGCGATATACTTTACACACTATACATATATATTTAAAGATACCCAAAAGGCAAGGCCATCGATGTGAGCTCGGACTTAGGGACTTTTCATGAATTGCCTTCGGAAACGAAATGAGAAACTGTACTTATGCATACCTAGTTGCCGTTATGAAAGTTAGGAAAGTTAGTCTAGACTAAATAGCAAATTGCGAGAATAGGAGCGACGACGAAGACACAACAGTTATAACCAATCAAAACTATATATATATACACCACATGTAAACTACTATGTACACAGTCAAAACGTTTAGACAAGATTTGCCAGCCAATTTGTAAGATTTTTCAGCATTTAATTAATCTCTTTTATAACGAACAAACGATAAACACGGACCCATTTATTTGCTTGCCCTCCTCCAAACAGTATTTTGATAACAACCCATAACCCGCCTCAACACTATGTACTGTCGCCACATCAAAGTAATTATTCAATGAAAATAAAAAATTAAAATAGTTTTGCGAGAAACACAAGCTACCAATACCGAAATTCTTATTTATTTGAATTGATCCGCCAAGTTGGCAGCCCGGATGTCGATAAGCGATAACAATAACACATTGGACCAACCGGCTAGTGTCTCACCTCTAGCTATGGGGCTGGCTTTTACAGAGGGGTCCGGAGTTAAAATTTATCCACAAAGGTTTCGTTTATTAAATGAGCTGCACATTTTTTTATTTATTTTTTTTATTGCAAAGATCGTGCGCAATATTAAAATGCAATATTTTGTTCTATACGTTTTAGCTAGAATATGAAGTCTTTCTCCCTGAAAGCTAAAACCCCCTTCATGGGCTCGTATCTACGCCATTGCCTAATCATGGGAAAGCAACAAAAGGGAGAAACAAAAACAAGTGATTGGATAATGTTTGTTTGTTGATCTCTCGGGGGCCATACGGCTAAAGACTAACCTAACTAGTATTTCGTTCGATCTAAAACATTAATGACGGCTAACTTAAGTGCGTTTAACCGTTTTGTTTTTATTAAATTGTTAAGAGTGCTTATTCCCCCCCTTGTATACAAACGCTTGTGTGTGTGAGTGCGTGCTGTGCGGCTTTTTGGGCGGAGGCGGCTGTCCAAACATAATTTGTTGTTGTTGATCCGTCATCACACTGTTCTGTCTTATCGGAAGCAGAGCAACCATAACAACAAAATCAGCAATTTGCCTCTTATCCTTTTTATGCGTTTTCTATATTCATACAAAACACTTGAAACATTAGTATATTTAGTAGTGTGTGTGTGACGACAGAACGAGAGAAGCAAGCCGAGAGACACGAAGGCTCCGGAGACAGAGATAGATAGACTGGAAAAACGGTAAAAACGGAAACAAGTGCATCTCGGCGAGCGGCAGCATCAAAATTAATCAAGTGAATTACGGACGAACGGACTGGCATTCGTGGGCAGTGGCCAACGGGGACAACAACAAGTGATGGCGAAACGGCGAAACTGAGCAACCCGAGTGTCACCAAGCAGCCGCAGGACATTGGATACGAAACGGAGCACAAAGGGTAGCCAGCAAACACGCCCATCCGAACGAGGGGAGGGGGAAGGTGTGAAGGAAAGCAAAGCAAAGGAACGCAACGCCCGATTCGATATATGTATATGCAAACGTCCTTGGGGAAGTGGCACTGGCTGTGGCGGAAACAGGAGCACAAGCAGAAGGAGAAGAAGAACACAGAGGGACAGGTGACATCCGACAACACACAATTACAGTAAAAGGTGCGCCTCCCAAAAGATGGGTAAGTGGGCGGGAGAGCGGGTCGGTTGCTGTTGTTCTTTCGTTTTTTCCCTCTTATTCTTCCCATTGTGTCGCATTTCCATACATCCTTTTCATTTGACAACGTGTGTGTGTGTGAAAGTGGAGGTGCGAGTATGGGAATGAGAGTCTAGCAGGTGCCTTCCGTTGACAAGTTCCGGAGTCAGTAACAGAGGTTCCTACGGTTCCTACTAAAAAAAAAAAATATGATGGAATAGATTACAAGTCCCTAAAGTGTGGGCTACTTAATCCTTGTTTTAAATAAAACCGCAATTACCTTGTAAATGATAATTATAAAACAAAACTCGAAGCTTGTAAAAAATATTTACTGGTGATCCCTGATGAACTTTTCTGTATTATTAGGTCCTTGCTATAATATAAATTTAGTTTTAAACTAGAAAAAACTGTAAGCAGTTCCAAGGTTAGCCCTAGAATTGGCTATCAGGAAAACGTCCAATCGATCTGGTATCTAATAATTCCCTTAAAAACTTCCTAATGCTTAGGTGTACGGAGTTCTAAGTAATTGCCTGGTGACTCTTTAATGACAATGACTGCTGGACTTGAAGCGACATGTTTAAGGGGAACTAGTTCCGCTCTTTTAAGGATGTGACTGGACCTGCGAGAGAGAGGGACAGAGAGAGTAAGAGCTTGAGAGTGGCCAAAAGGACGCGCGCGCGTAGAGAGAGCAAGAGTGAGAGCGAGAGGGGGCGTTGTGTTTTGAAAAGGATTTTTCCGTGTTGAGATTTTCGCACACACAGTTTTCCGCAGCGACGGCAACATCAACAACAACGGCAAAGAGAGCACACGTGCCTCTCCTGTATACTCGTCGCGTGCCCGTCCTTGTATGTGTTGTGTGTGTGCGTGTGTCAGTGCGGGTAAAACAATGTAAGCTGAAAAGGATCAAAAGCGCAAGGCGTTGTTGCAGGACCTGCGAGTGCGAGAGAGTGAGAAGGCGAGAGACAGGGAGAGAGTGCGAATGCGAGTGAAATATGAAAATTGCATTTTCCTCTTTCCGTGTGGGAGCGCTGGTCTAAAGTTCCGCCTTCTCCCGCCGCCCATTGTTACGCCGTTGCTTCCGAGTTGCTTCACGGAATCCTGCACTGCAGTGGCATCCAGTCCTGTTCTGTTCTGTTCTGTCCTGTCCACTTCAGTTCAGTCCGATTCAGTGCAGTGTCGTGAAAAAAGCGCAGGCAAGAGTTCGCTGCAGTTTTTCCTCCTTTCTATTTCCCCATTTCTCTGCCCCGCCGATTTTCTCCGATTTTCCCCGTGTCGATTGCGAGTGTGTGTGAGTGTGAGTGGCGACGCCCTCATCCGGAAGTTGTGCTGCCTTAAGCATATCCTATATATCCTTTATATATCAATAATTGCAGCAACAGCAACAGCAGCAGCTCCCACATCGCCCGCAGGTAACGGAGGCAGCGAAGGCAGCAGCGGGGGAGCAGGAATAGGTGGCCCCACTGGCGGAGCTGACGTTGGCATCGGTATTGGCAGTGGCGGCACTATCGGCATCGAGATGCTCAAGGCGCTGTACGATTTCCAGGCGGTCTATCCCAAGACCATTAGCTTCGATGAGGGCGAATACTTCATCCTGTACCAGACCTCCGCCCGCCAGCGCAATTGGTGGCAGGTGGTCAGCATGAAGGGCAACATCGGGTTCGTGCCCTCCAATTACGTAATGAAGATTAAGGTAACGCTGGCGCTGAGCCAAGGTTCGAGTTGAGACTCATCTTAAGCTGTCGTCTAACCGTGGCAGGTGGAGCACGACTTCCTCATCAGCTTTCTGAACTCGTCGATCGAGTCGCTGGAGAAGTGCACGGACCATGAGATCAATGGCATTATGTCCAAGGACGAGCTGCTGGACAGGCTGCGCGAGAAGAAGCACACCATGGAGCGGCTCTATGCGGTGAGATGCAATCAGTGGTGACGCCCCAATAATTCCTGAAACTTCATTCCTTCATCTGCCCTTCCAGGAGAGCTCTGAGCGCGACGGCGACTCCTCGCTGTCGTACTCGCACAGCTACAGCGACAAAGGCAGCCACCGGCACTCGCATCCCCACCCAGCTCAGTCCCAGACTCAGCTGCACTCCCAGCACCACCGGCAGCACAGTCCGCCGGCGAGCGGTGGCAGTGGCAGCGGCGGTGGATCCCAGCGACTGGACATGAGCAAGAAGAGCATGTCCAGTCCAGCGGTGGGATCCTCGTGTGGTCCCGCGTCCAGCCAGGGCATGGTGGAGTCCCCCAGCATGGGCAGCATGCAGTTTCATGGCAGCAGCTGCACCATCCAGACGCCACAGCAACAGCAGCCGCTCCCAGCACCGCCGGCTCCAGCCCCAGCTCCAGCTCCTGCCACGCCCACAACAGCCGCTGCCAAGACGGCCGGAGATGTGGCGCAGGATAACAGCATCACTTCGGAGCCATCGGAGACGACAACGACCACCACCACGACCAGCGAGGACGTGGTGACCACTTACAAAGAGACCAGCCAGATGAGCACCAGCCAACACAAGCCCCTCAACGGCAGCACGGCGTCGGCCTCCATATCCGCCTCCGCCTCTGCTTCGGCCGTGCGCAGTGCCGGCAACGGCAACGGTGGACGGGGTAGCACGGGGGCCCTGCATCAGGATTTGCCGCCAGAGGAGGCGGACAGTGCGCCGGACAAGTCCGATGACGCGAGCGCCGTGCCCAGCGACGACGGATGTCAGGCCAACGGTGACAGTGCGGACAATAGCCAGGCGCTGGACAGCATCGAGAGTCCATCTCACCGGGAACGGGGCGGCAGGTCAGTCGAGGAAGGAGCTGCTGGCGGCAGCAACAGCGCAGCTAACTATGCACGCGGACAGCTGAAGGTGGAGTCCTCTGATGTGTATCAAATCGTAGATGCTTTGCGGCGCAACACCAACCTCAGCTTTGATCTATCCTGCGAGGCTCTGCGCGTGGTGCTGACTAGCCTGGAGCAGCTGTACAACGGAGCCATCAATCCCTACCTGGAGGCAGTGGCCGTCCATGTCACCGGCAAGGTAGCCACACCCAAGGAGCTCCTAGGCATCACCCACGACGCCAAACGGCTGCAATACCTCTTCGCCCAGCTGGCAGACTGCAAGAACGACACGGAGCAGCGAACCTGGATGCTGTACGAGGATGAGGAGGACATAATACAGTTCCTCGAGGAGCTGGTCGAGATTCTGGTAAGTGTGAAAACCTTGCGGAAACATGGTCAGCTCGTAACATCAATTCCCCGCAGAACAACGCTGATGAGAACATAAGCTGCTACGAGATGTCCTGCGATCAGTACCAGATGTTCATCAACCTGGTCCAGTACTATCAGATGGAGACGCGCTGGTCCATCAAGCGCCTGCTGCTGAAGACCTTTACGGCCGCCTGCCACCTGGACTACATTATCGTGGACATACTGCTGACGTCGGTGCTGCCGCTGGAGATTGTAAGAGGAATCGAGAAAACCTTTAAAAGGGAGCGTGCTTAAATTTGAAACCTAAACCCCCCTCAGGTGGAGGACATGAAGACGCACTTTTCCAATCTGGATCGCTTCAAGCAGCTGGTCAAGATGCTGACCATCATCTTCTCGCTCGGACAGCCCATGCCGGTGAACCATCAGGGTGAGATTTGGTCACTAATTCCCTCGGCCAAGACTCATATATGGATATGGATTCGCTTTGCAGATTATTTGGGCGTGCACTTTGCCAGCTTTCTGCTGGAGATTGTCGAGGGCAACAACCCGGAGCACCTGGTGGACATGGTCATTGCTTTATTACTGGCCTTCAATCAGCAGTTTAGCGAGCACACCTTCAACGTTATCATCGAGGCGATGCAGAACCTGCCCTCCGCCAAGGTCTTCACGGAGAAGCTGCTGCTCCTGCTCAATCGGGAGGGTGAGTCGCCCGGCATGTGGGATCTAGCCTAAAGAATAGAATGCAATTTAACCAACTCTGGCCAAAAGGTAATATGTGCTTGGTATTAATGTGACCTCGTTTAATCCTCAGACGATCCCACGCGCCTGCTCAAGCACCCCAACGAGCACATGAACACGGTGCTGCGCATGTTCATCGACATATTCAGTCATCCGGACACGGCCGGCATGTTCTACACGAACGACATCAAGGTGCTGATCGACATTGTGGTGCGCCAGCTCTCCGACCTGGATGCGGGAAGTTCGGTGAGATCTCCTCGGATTTATCTTGAAATTCTACCCAGCACTTAACAGTATTCCTTGCAGACGCGACCCTGCTACTTGGAGCTGTGCCGCCGCATCCTGCGCAACACGAACTACCAGGAGCACCAGCACCGCAAGCACGACCTCATGAAGATCTTCACGCGCATCTTCTGCGAGGAGACCGAGTGCAGTGCCTCCGATCAGCAGCTGGTGCGGGAGATAGCCAACGAGTTTCCGCAGCTGTTCAAGGCCTAGAAAACCCCAGAAAGCCCCGGAAAGGACCCCAACCGAACCCAAAAAGCACCCGAAACCAAATTGTAAAGCGTTGCTAGTGAGGCGAGCCGACCAAGCGAGCCAACCGTAAAATCCAAAAATTATTTCGATTTTGATCAGTGAATTGTTGACGCATTTGTTTAGCATCTCGGTACTCGGCCCAGCTCGGGCTTCAAGGGGCAGCGCACACTCACGCGACGCTACATACATCTTATGAACATAGTCGGTAAGCAGGAGGAGCAAGTGTACGTACTAGTTGCATGCGGAGTAGATGCAACCTCATAGCGATACCCAGTAGCGTATCAGTAATAGACATAATACCAAATTATATATTATATATATTGTAATTCCCAGGCGATCGTTGTGGGTCCCATGATGATTTCTCGCTCAGTTAGACTTTAGTCAGGGACGATTTTAGCCGGAGCCAGAGTTCAGCCGAGTTCAGCCTCACTTTTAAATTTTTGTAGTTATAATTACCAATTTATTTGGATATCCAAATTTTGACACAAGGAGGAATCATTCGAAGAATCAAATATTTATAGCCTAATTATACACCTATATAATGAAAATATACATTCATAGCCAGGCGAATGGGAGAAGGTAATTGCAATCTACAAGAAAGCTAAAGGATATTATGTAAAAGTAAACAATTGATTGATATTAATATATATATGTATATGTATATGTATATATATTGATATTTGCAGCTAGCAAAATCCAAATCGAGTCAAACGAAACGAGCATGCATATAATGTTAAATTTGTTTATATAATCTATGGGGAGGAGAACTAAGCCGAATACGAAACGGAAATCATTGACAATTGTTAAAGCTCAAATACAAATATAAAATTGGTTGAAAATTAATGACGGAACGCTGCGAGAGCTGCATTGAAAAATTGCAAAAACAATTAAGGACACCCATTGCATTTTTCTCCCTCACTCACTCTGTCACACGCCAGACACACACTCACTCTCTCTCTATCTATCTATATATCTCTCTCACTCTCTCTCAAGCTAAGCAAGGAAAGGAAAGTTTGTTACACATATACCAATCTCTATATAGACACGATCCCCCATCTTTCCCCGATAACTGGAGGCATCATTGGTCAGTCGTTTTTGTTATTGTTATTTTAATGAATAATATAGAAATCACAACGAAGTTACCGTTATGTATATGGGTTGGTGGCCTTGGAAAGGCTCCTGAAAGTGTGCTTAAATATCAAAGCATACTTTGAGACAGCCTTTCAAGGCTGCCTTCAACTCGCCCCTTTAGACCCCAATTTGCAATTAAGCATTAGGTTTGGGAGAGGAAATCACATTGGATATTAAAAAGAGAACTTGATAGAAAAAGAGACTTTAACGATTTAGTTTCATCACAACAAAAATTTTAATTTATTTTATTTTATTTAATTTTAATTTTCATTTCGTACTTACGTACTTATTTTTTTTAAGGATTTGAAACCAATGACGATTTATTTTTTTAATCATTCACCAAGCAAGCACGCCAGTTAACAAACGTGGTTTTTGGAACACTGCCGCAGCCCTTAGGATAGGATTTTAGCAACAACTTAGTATAGTAGACTTTTAAATTAAATTCCAATGTGATTTCTGCCCCTTTGGGACACTGTCCTTGACCTTGAGATCGATTTTCATTTAATGGCATTTGAGAGGACACGGCATTTGTTATTGTTTAAAACTAAGCAACAGATTTAATCAAAAGACACAGCATTCATATATTCAAGCATTTCCCATTGGGTTCATGGCCTTTTATTAACTGATGACTCGCTGGGTGCATAAACGAATTTAATTTGCCAAGTTTCGTAACGAATAGGGATAAATTAACAGCCAGTTATAAACTTACTAAATCAAGTTGATGTCAAATGCTTCAAAATCAATATTAACCACAAATTGTACCTTTCGATTTTAAATTTCAACAATTAAACACTATTAACACTTCTGGTAATTGAAAACAGAAAAAAGTAAAAAAAAAACTATGAGCAGCAGCAACAAAAAAACAATTAATATATTTAATAGTACTACGTTAACAATAAAATAAAACACATACACACGTTTTATGTCAAGCAAATAGAGCTCATTTAAAAGATTGTTAGCCTTTCATTTTTTAACACAAAACGGATCCTAAAAAAAAAAAACAAAATTACGAGTTTTAATAAACGCATTCAAAATGTACCGAAACGAAATTGAAAATGTAAGAAACGAAAATAATAAATACAAAAATTCAAAATAAGTGTTTAATTAAATAGCCTTTGGGGTCGTCAGGAAGAAGAACGTAGCTAAGATGTGCAGCTCTAAGCAATATCGTAATTTAAGGAAATATAATGGTTTGTAAATCATTTATAAAATCTTTATAAAATGTTTCTTCCGGACATGGCTAGAAAGAAGCGTCTGCTTATGCTGATTATATTGTTGACTCCCTAGTACTTGACTCCCAGAAATGGGTGAATTTGTATTGAATCTGTCCAAATTGAAGACGGTGTTTTGGCCTACAAGAACAGCAACGATTTTAACAACAACAACATTCTATTTAAACGACATTTTAAATATATAATAATTTATTTTATTTAAAATACCCGCCAAATTTGAAATCAAAGGGTTTGAGTCTGCGCTTACATCTAGACCAGAAGGCGATTGAAAACTGTTATAAAAACTAGGACCACGAAAAACGTTCAGGCGTGACCATTTTCTAAATATTGTCTGTTAAACGGCACCCGGGCACACTAAAACTGATCGCCTTTTTAAATTCGAATTAAAATTGGGTGGTTAAATTGATGTGTTTTTTATATGTCGCGACTGATTATCATTTTAAATGTAGAATCAAAATTGGCAGTTAAATTAATGTTTTTTTTTTGTTCTTAATTAGAAAACCTTAAATTAAAATAATAAATTACATTTTTCTCTTTATTGACCAATGATCGTTCCTGTGGCAGCTATATGATTTAGTCGTGCGATTCCACCCGTTCCGACTTATATAATTTGGATATACCATATAATATTTGATCTGTTTCGCTATCGGCCTAGATTTTCAATAAATAGTATATTTAAGTATACGATAATTTGTGGAAAGTATTCCTGGCACATGTGTTAGCAACAAAGTTGCTGTGCATTCTTAACCAAAGCAACATCGGCATGTTGATAGCACCAATGGATGTTGCTCAACATGCAGTACTTGTTTAGCAACATTTTCAAGAGAATTTTTCACCTATTAAATTAAATTTTTAATATTCCCTTGTAAGGGTGTAATTAGAAAATAAGATTTTAAGTACTAAACATAATATAACAATTAATTTTCATAACAATATCAAGAGACACAACAATTGGTTTTCTCATATTTTATTCGTCGTGGAATAAATGGATTCACTTAACTGCTAAAGTGGTACATATAGTATACAGCTTGATTCGGTTGGGGGTTAGGTCTACAGCCTAGGCCTAAGTTCTACTGACAGGTTCAGGTATAGATTAGCTTTAGTCACAGCTCGCAGCCGCAGACTGCTGCTGCTCCTCTCGTGCCGCTTTTACCTCCAAGAACACACCTCGATCACTTACTCACTAATAAATGCATTCGCCTCCGGTACGTTTTCAAATTGTTTTTGGATCTACTCTCCTTCTAACTTCACTCCATTTCCGAAATGTCCTAACTAATTCTTGTAATTTTGCTTCGCTGTCGACGCTGCTTGGAAGTAAAAGCGCAAAAAGACGATTCATAAGCATGCACACAGCTTGAAAGAAAAACAAATTATGCAGAAAAAAAAAACAAATAAAAAATAGAATAGGAATAAAAAAAAGGCAAAAAAAACTAAAAACATACAAAATAAAGAGAATACAAAACTAATCGTTAACATTGAACCGTGGTAACTTTGGGAATTATGTACAATTCGAATTCCTGACATATAAATAAATAAATACACATTTAAATGCAACTTAAACGATCGCTCGAATCGCGGCGTATATAGTGAAATCTGGACTTACTACGCTACGCTAAATATTATATAGACAGATGCAGATAGATATATCGCTAAATGCACAACAAACGAAACAAATTCGAGCACATTGGCAACCCACAAACGCTTGGCAACTAAATCCTACTAATACACGGTACGGGAGGGGGGTAGGGGGTAGGGTGTAGGGGCATACGGGATCTACAGGATAACAGATAACGAGGCTTAGAGCTTAGTCAATCACCACCGACCACGGATGCTCCACCTTGCCGTACTGGATGTCGGTCAGCGTGTCGCGGATCAGCTCGTGAACGGGCTTCTCCTGCTCCATGGTGGGTATGTACAGGTCCTGGCCGAGGTAGTTGATGCGGTTCACCGGACTAACCACGCACGCCGTGCCCGCTCCGAACAGCTCCAGCAGCTATGTAAAAGGAAAAAGAAACTCCGATTAGATCTCGGCTCTGCTGGCGGGGCAAACTTTAGGGGGCACACTTACCCTTCCCTGGTTGAGCAGCTCGCAGACTTGGGGCATGGTGATGGTCGCCTCGGACACCTTGAACTTGCCCCATTGGCGGGTCATGCGCAGAATGGAGTCACGTGTGATGCCCGGCAGGATCAGGCCACTCAGCGGCGGGGTAACCAGTTCTTGTTCTGCAAAACAAGAGAAAGAGAAAACTTGTAGAATGTGTTGCCGGGCATTCCCTGAGCTGGACTCACCTCCTTGATCGTTCACGTAGAACATGAAGATGTTCATGGTGCCCACTTCGGTGAGTTGATGATTCTCGCCGTAGAGCCACAGCACCTGCTGCAGCCCCCTGGCCGCCGCCTCCTTCTGGACATTGATGGTGGGTGCGTAGTTGGAGCCCATTTTGCGATTGCCAACGCCGCCTGGCCAGGCGCGCACGTAGCTGGGATCGGCCAGGAGTGAAACGGCGCCCGAGGAGCCCGTCTTGAAGTAGCTGCCAACGGGGCTGAGGATCGTGTAGAGGAGGGCCGAGTCCGAGGAGGCCACTCCCAGAGTGGGCTGTAAGCGGATAAACAGATAGATAGGCTGGTCAGGTCACAGATCTCACATCCCAGGAGTTAAGGAGCTACTCACATCAATGCCAATCAGCGTGGGACGGATGTACAGGCTGGCGGTGTCCGTGTGCGGCACCCACTCGGAGTCGATGGACAGCAGACGGGACAGGCACTTGACGAACTCCGGACCCTCGAACGTGGGCAGGCCGGAGCGTTGGGCGGCCAGGTTCATGCGGTTCATGTTCATGTCCGGTCGGAAAATTCGAATCTTGCCGTCGACGCCGCGGTACGCTTTCATGCCCTCGAAGAGCTGCAATGGAATCAGATTGGAAATGGCATTTGGATGAGTGATAAGACTACTTGGCACCATTGACAACAGTCGGATGACTATGATCTTGATTCGGATTCTTCTATACTATATAAAACCGCATGACGTCAGTACTTAAGCCACACGTGCGACGCGTTGTTGTTGACAGCGAGATTATGGCCGACGGATTGTGGATTACGGTTTGCGGGGAGAAGCGACTGGGGGTTCACTTACAGCAACTGGTTCGAGAGTCACGTATGTAAACACACGTTCCATGAATTCTCGACAACATCATTCGATATTGGTGCCAGTCGTGAAAATAGGAGGGAATACACCAGAAGTAATGCTCACCTCGACAGCGTAATGCAGCACCTTGGCGGCCGGGTGCATCACCAGGTTCTCCAGCGGCGTGATTTCTGGCTTCTGCCAGCCGCCTAGGCTCTTGTGGTAATAGATCTTTAGCATGTGATCGGTGAAGAGGCGTCCGAAGCCTAGCTCCTCGTCGTTGTCCGGCTTGGCGTGCAGCTGCTCGGGCGCAGCCAAGCGCACGGAGAGCTGGGAGGCGCGGAACTGATGGCCCAGATCCTTGTCATGCTTAATGGGCTCTGGGGCACCGCTGGCGTACTGTGTGTCCACGGAGGCGGTGATCTGGAAGTCGGCCGACGACTTTTGCTGATGCTGCTGCTGGGCGGCCTTCAGTGACTGATTGCTGCACAGCCGGATGGACTTCTCGATGAAGCGGATCAGGCGGTGCTGGTTGCGGAAAATATCCTGCAGGAAGACAAGGGAAAACATGAGCATTAACAAGAGCTCGAAATACACAGAGCAATGCTAAATTTTAAATAAATATATTTAATGTCTTAAGAGGGTTGCCATATTTGTGGTTATATTTATATTTAAATTTATAATAATTATTAAACCTTAGAGTTTAGTCGTTCCACATGTGGTAGGGCAATAAATCTTGGCTTCTCATTAAATGATGGTATGCTAATTTCGGGGTCTAGACCCGAAACCATTGTCGCCGGACCCCCGAAAATGATTTGCACATTCATTAATTTCCAATTTGCAAGGCAGACGATCTCGTTGGCGGGGCTTGGACTGATGTAACCCCCGAGTTTATGGCTATAGTCTACATTCCGGGTCAGACGAGAGTCAGCAGTTTAGATTCGGTTCCGGCAAGAGCTAATCTACGGCCGTATTTCGAATATTTTGCTGATGCCGATCTGAACTCCGGTCTCCTTGGCGGATCGTGATGGCTGATGAAATCGCCCCAAACTATCGGCTAAGCCAAATAATAACTAAACTAAACTAAACTAACAAAGTGGTCCGAACTGCTGTCAGCACTGGTCGGCATTGCATCAGCCAAAAATAACGAACTAGATTTATTTGAAAACTCGAGAAACCCGTTGAAAAATTGGGCGCCACACAAGAATCGAATGTGTCGTCTACATGTCTGCCCATTCAGGGGGAAGCTTATCTGGCAAGTGCGAGGGATTCGGGGAATCAGGGGCAGGGCGATAACGACAGGCCATAAATGTCCAAAATAAAACATTAATGGGTTCTATTTATAAGTGGTCTGGAGTTGGGAGCGTGGCAGGTTGTTCGGAAATAGTGTCTGTGTCTATAAGGCCAAGTCCAGTGGCTAGAGTTATGGAAAAGTTTGACATACAAAAATTTAGAACTTTTGTGGAATTAAGAAACATTAAGCTCAAAAAGTTAGCTAGTTGTTATATTATTTAAAAAATTAATATAATTCTTCAAAACCTTATTAGAACACACACAAAATCTATTCTGGCATTTTGTAACTTTTTGCATAAATTTATAACCGTGTTCTGTTCAGTTTCTGTTATCTCAAGTTCAAAGTAAATTTGGGAATTCTTATTTATAGTTAGTCTTTTTTTATTTATTTTAATTTTGTCGCGCGTTGATAAACAAATGAAGCGAGCGCCGCCGTGATTTGCATATATTCATAAGGGAACCGCCACAGCCGCCAATATTTCGATTTCGGTCTGTTGCTAACTTGCTGAGATTTCAGCTTTTTTCGGCGTTGCTTGGAAACAGGCGGCGACGCGAGATAGTACGGTTTGGTATTCGAATTTTTTGATTTTGATTACAAACCTTAGCGTTGATAGCCATTTTGGTCGTCATCTTGTTGGTTTTTGCAGTGTAACTTTCTTTCCCGTTTTCTGGATCTGCTCTTGCAGACTCTTTGACTCTCTTTGTTGCTCTTCGCCTCGAGCTCTTGCGGCGCCTCTAGCACTTGCACTTTGTTGTCGCACTTTCGCGAACCGATTTGGCTACGTGTGTGTGTGTGGGTTGTAATGTTGTAATTGCGTGGAGCGAACTGCACTTTGCACAGTAAAAAAATGGTTGTCTTTCACTCGACGATTCGATGTGGCTTCGATTGCTTTCTTTTCTGCCCTTTCACTCGATCTGAACGGCACGAAGTCTCTGCAAGAAATGAGCTGCTGCCGCCGAGCGCTCCCCTATGTATAGCTCTTGGCGCGCGCCTGTGTGCGTGTGCGTCGTACGATTATTGCCCCGTTTACCGTTCGTCCCAGCGCCATTTTTAAGAGCGCGGCGCAGGAATGGCCGCTAAGAGAGCGAGTGAGAACCATATACACTGCGCTAGAAAAGTTGAAAAGATAGATCGCTAAATGAGATACAAAACTGCGACTCTCTTTTAATTTTTTTTTTTTTTTTTGTCATTTAAATATGTACAATGCTACGGCGAATATGACTGGTAAAATTAACAAAAATAAGCTGACGCTTCAGTTTTTGTAAAATCTATAGCTCATCACCTGTTTAAATATTAAAAATAAACCTACATATTGATCACGCTTGTTCGATTAAAAATTAAAGAATGCGCCGAGGAGGGCATACTTATATACAGCTTAATTTAATTAAAAGGAAAACCCTCTTTATTTTTCAAGCACAACCGACATAGTCCACAAAATGTGTATTATACACCTCAATATTCAAAGTAATTTGTTGATTAAGTTCTTAAGCCAAATAATAAACCAATCATGGTTTTTAATTGCAACTAAGATTATATTATTTAAGAAACTGATAAGTACTTACAACACAACATAGTCTTCTTGGAAAATAAATATATTTGAACTCTACCCTGAACGAAAGATTATTCTAAATACCGGTGTTTTAATATTTTTAACACGTTTTGTATAGTACATTTGTTGTGACAGTGTAGCCAAAATGTAAGTTGCCGAAAATCGAATGATTTTTCGGTCGCTCCCTTAAAGCGAACCGATTTCGGCTCTTGTTCGGGTTTCTTCGCGATCGATCGCCTCGGTCTTTGTGAGGGGGTGGTAGTGGGTAGGTGGGGCGGTGTATACCCCCTAGAGCTCCGCTGCGCATACTTATTTGGGCGCAGCGATCGCCGATTTCGGCGCGCATTTTTTCTCGTTTTTTAGCTGGCTTTTTGTTTTTGCCTCGACAATTTCGGGCAATTACTTTTCGGTTTTTTTGGCCTTTCTGACATGTTTGCTTCGAGTTGAGTTTTGGATTTTTCGGACGGTTTCTCTTCTGGTTCTAGTTCTTTGTTTGCGCCGATCGAGCGTGTGTACTTTTCCATTAAAACGGTGAGCACACAATGGCATATGTACTAGCCGATGTATATGTTACATATATATTCTATAGGTTCGCATTTAAATAATAGTTTTTGAACGGAACTAATACATTTTTTTAAACCAAAAAAAAAAAAACAGCTAAAGGTTCTTAATTTCAATTTTTGTAAAAGATTACCTATTTCTCTCAAAATTTTAAAATCCTTTTACCTTAGAACCAGAGTAAGTTTTACTCTTGGTTACAAATATTGATCATATATCGATTGATTTCTTTTAACAGTCGGTAGGATATTTGATTTAACAGTCGGCAGGATATTTGATTTAGGGAATTTCTTTTTCCGCGCACACATGTTATCAGTTGTCACTTTCTCCGCTTCCTGTTCTTTGCCTTCTTTTTCTGCCGCTACCTGCCTAAAATCATTCGATTTTCTTTACCATTTTTTTACCACGCAAAAAAAATAAATGAATGGAAAATGTGTGGGGAAAACTGTGTGTTTTGTGTTTTACGGCCGCAAGATGACGTGCACGTTTCCCTTTAGATTTTTTATTTTCCTGTTTTCCTGTTTTCTTCCTGTCTGTAGTTTCCCAACTGATAACGATAATCGCGTGCGAGCGTGTGTGTATTTAGGAGATTGTGAAAAACACGGACTTGACAAACGAAATCCCCCTCTAATCCTGGCTGATGCAATATCCAAATCAGCCGCATCACGATCGCTGTCTTGATAAGAGGCAACAAGTTGGTAATTCGTAAATGTGTAAGCTTGTAAGATTTTTCACGTAACTTAAGAGCGGGACAGTGAGAGCGCGATCTGTGGAAGAGCTAGCCACTCATTACATCGCTCTCCTTCTAGTTGCCTCTCGCTCTCTCCGACTCTCCCTCTCTTGCTCTTCGGCTGCTGAACTGGTTGATAAACAAATAAATTAGCGGCTTCTTCTGCTTCTTCTTCATCATTTTCCTCTGAGCGCTTTTCAATGTCAATGTACGCAAGCCGGAGCGAGACGGACGATGGATAAGTGCGGGCGGGGGCTCGCCATCCCACTCGGTCACCCGGTGACCAGTTGTAATGTGTGTCGGCCGCTCGCTATCTCTCACTGGGTTTCTGGTCACTAGGTCATCCGCCAGTTGTTGTAGTGGGCGACCTTCAGTAGGTAGTCTCTTTTTCTCTTTTGCTCACGCCATCAGGATATCCATATGCCGTTGCTATTTGGTCCAAGGTAAAGGGACGTACACCGTACAAAATAAGTAGAAAAAAAAAAATTCATGCGGCGTCCCAGCAGGATTAACTACTTAAAAAGTCATATCGTTTAATTTATTAAAATCCGTTATATTTAAAATGCATAGTTTGTATAATTTATGTGATATTTCAAAGGTATTAACTTTGTTAATAACAGTTTTTGTCGATAATTCGGACATTCGTCCTTTAGTTTATTGTTTTTCACCCTCCAGCGATCGAAAACAACAAAAACAACAAAAAACCCTGGAAAACAGAATCTGGCGAAAACAACTTGATAAACGATTTCCAGCGAAGCACGTAACTAACCAAAAGATAAACAATACCAAGTCAAGGTGTCGTTCACTGAGAGAAATAAAGGGGCGTGAACTAACTTCCCGTACTGCATATTACATTATAATTACATATCTTAACGAGTGAAACGAGAGCAAAAGTCATTGAACTGCTGCACTGCTTACACTGCTTACATTGTTTTTGTGCACGATCAAGGACGCAATGCCTGTGTGTGTGTGTGATAAAGAGGTGTGTCTCGAATGGCTCTCCGCACTCGCGTCGGTGTGTATGTATGTATGTGTATGTTTTGGAGGCCCGTTCGCCTGAAACGGGCCCCAAACACCGATACAGATACAAACACAGATGAAGGTACAGACAGCTCAGACAGCAAAATAATAGTCGCACTTGTATTTGAAAATAAGAAATGGTGGAAGTAGGCGAGCTTCTAATAAAAAATTTAACTTCTTAAACCGATTTTAATATTTTATTTTAAGTATATGATCAAAAAAATATCAAACCATTTGAATTCAGTCGATGGATGGCCACTATTATCGTGCACCTGTCTGTGGGTATCGGAATTCATGGCGCACCACACGGCGTATGCGCAATATGCTTGCCTTAACCCCCTGTCGCCCTGTGGTCACATATTTATTATTTTTTTTTTTGCTTTGACTTGTTTTGTTCGTTACACTCGTTATTCTGTTATTGTTATTGTTTTGCTGACTTTCTGCGAGAATTTGTTTTCGCTGCCTTGACAGTCACTCGACCGCGTCATCCGAGATGTTCTCATGCCTGTGTGTAGAATTTTCGTAAATATTTTCCCCAAATTTACATATTCCCCTGTTACAGAGTCGCCATTCAAATTCGTTTGGGGGATTTTCAAATTCGTAAATTACGCACTTAATCGAAGGGATCAGGGGCGGAGGACTGACTGCAACTGGTGACGTCAAAACCGTGCGCCGCTTTAATCGCAACCAACTGTGTCGAGGTAATTGGAATGGTGGCACCGCTCCACCGCACTACGCACTCCGCCTGCCGGGGAACTCAGTACGATTTCGATTCTGATTCCAATTCCGATCCGATCCGATCCGATCCGATCCGATCCGGGGGGTAAAGGGTTCTCCGAACGACGCAGTTCCAATCGGATGAGCAGTTCCGATATTTAGCGCCAGAAGAGATCAAAGTCGGTACTAAGAGTGGGAAATGCATACTTAGAGACATGTTTATCTAACAGATTTACTTACCTTGAATTATTATCAATAACGAAATATATAAATTCGCATTTCCTTAGTCAGCATTGTCAGCTGATGGATCTTCCTTTCCATTGACGTCAGAGAGCGGCGCGGGCACGGCACACGCCCCCCCGAAAATATTTGCGGGCAGCTAGTATCAGCCGTATCAGCTACCTCCTCCAGTTCGGACGGCCACTCCCTCTGGCGATCACAAGATACACGTTTCCGGGGCTTTGGCTGTCACTGGGCAGCAGCAGCGGCAGAGATAAAACCGTGATACAGATACGGATACAGATACAGATACAGGGGCAGAAGCGGCAGCAGAAGCACATGATCGCGATCGGTTTTATCGCCGGAGAGATACTGTTCCCCATAACACCCGATCCCCGATCCGTCCTGGTAAGCGTTCACCACACCTCCTGACAAATTATTCACGGCCAAAACAACAGTGATAACGCATTTAGTCATTCGCTTTGATTATGGATACGCAAGTCATCCTGGGATATATGAATCCGGATGTCAGAGCGAGGTAATTGGTCAGGCGATTTCCCAGATTTATTTGCATTTCCCTCAGGCAGACGAGCGGCATTTATTGCGACATTTATTAGGCAGTTATTTATTTTTATCATTTGACTGTTGCCAAACAAAGAGGTTTTTTACTCCCAGAGGAGAGATGGAGGGTAATATTTGCTTTTAATTTAAAATGGATTATGCAAGTATTTAGTATTAAGCATTTAGCACTTGTTGGTTAAGATTATATGCGTTTCTACCCAAAGTCGTGAGCGAGAAAAGAGTAAAGGAAAAAAAAGTGTAAAGTTTGTTCTTGTAATTCTAATATAAAATCCATAATCTCTAATGATCCCTTTATAAATCAACCTCTTCCCCCCGAATTTATGGCTTCGATTTCGGCCACATTTCTATGGAAATCCGCACTGTACATAATATATAGACTGGATATTTCTGATGCCCAAGAATCGTGGGCGCTCTGGCAAGTGATTTATTTGCTTACGCGAGCTTTCTTTATTTTCTTGTCCGCATCTCGGGATACATTTTTTACTGCCCAAGGTCTCGACGCCCGTCTAAAGATTTTCACTGTCGATCTTTGGCATTCGAAAATAGCCAAATAGCAGTGCAAAAAAATATATATAAAAAAAAGAACAGAATTTCTGCTGTTTACCAGCTGCGCCGACTATCTCTCTAATTGATTCTATATTTTTTTTCCGCGTATCTTTCCCACCCTCGCTGGTCGATCTTCAAAAAGTGCTTAAGCTTTTTCAAGGTTGGGGACGAAGAAAAAGAAAAGAATGATGGAAGCCGGAGAAGTCAGCAACAAAGAGAAAAACTAAATAATATACCAGCGTCGCAATAATAACGCTTTACGATCTTTTAACGATCGGTCTTTATGGCTTTTTGTGGCTCCTCAAGTCGCGTGCCCGGGACGAGCCCCTCTTTACCCAAAGAATCCCCAAATAGGAGTCACTGAGATCTGTGAAAGCGGTGATAATGATATTGGAGAAGGCATTACCGCCCAGTCAGCGACACGTGTGGCTCTCCAAGTCGATAAAAAAAAAATAAAAGGGAACGAAATGAATATGTCAGAAACTATATACAATACCCACATATGTATATATAAATTCTTGTTTATGCTCTCCTCTCATATGTACACTCGTTTAGTTTGAGACGGTGTGTTTTTTGTTGTGAAGCTCTTACTTTTTCGCCGGCTTTTGTAGCTGTCATACGACACTTGCAGGGTATTGCGAGGGCATAGATGGTCGAATATTGGATTCAAATATAAATTACAAAAATAACAAAGAATACATGAGTAAGATAATAGTAAAGAAAGTAATAATAATTGTATTTTGCGGCTTAAAATAGAAGATATGGTCAGCGATTCTTAGAAAGAAAATCAGAAATATATCAAAAAATATTTTAAAAGAATTTTCTTAAAATTAAAACAATATATAATAACTTTATATATCTTCTGAAACTCTGGAGTATTTATGTATTTATATTTATCTATTTAACTCATCATAAATATTAATAGAACGATTTTTTACATATATTATTACTAACTTAGAGAAGCCGAATTTTATATACCCTTGTAGTTTGCCATTGGAGTATAATCGAATCAAAAATTGATTCTAACTCAGCCAAAATTGCATTAATTTCAGTTCAGAAAGCTTTTCTATGCTAGTTGTTTCAAGGTTAACAAATCTGCATACTGAATTATTTTTTTTCATTTTTAAGAATTTCAATTTTGAAAAATTGTAAAAATTGTATTTTATTTCTGAGATGGCAAGAAAGACGCGCATGTTAATCCTGATCAAGAATTTATAAGATTTGTAGGGTGTAGGGTCACTGCTTTGCAAGTTTCTGGCTGAAATTGTAATACCCTGCAAGAGTATTAAAATATTAATATAAAAGATCACAATCTTACTAGCTTATTTATATTTTAAAATAAGAAAATTTAAATCCAATTAAATCCTTCCTTCCCATGAAACGCAGGACATCCTTTAGCTGTCCAAAATAGAAGCATACTTTTGGGCCATATATTTTCAAATTCCCTTGAACGAGGCAGGTAACACACAAGTTCATCATCTTTTCTCTCTGAATCTCTGAATTTATGCCACCTTTTTGGCGGCGAGCGGCGGAGGAGCAATTCACTTGCGCGTGGCTTGCCGGGCGCACTCGAATTATAAAAAAAATAAATATGTAACAAAAAACACGGCTACACAAAAAATGTGCCTAGTTGGCAGAGAGTCAATCAGTCAAACAAAAGCGGCACAGCGTCACATCGCCTGAGCGCCACCGCGCCAGATCGTCGTCCACAAGTGTCCAATTTGAATGCTATACATAGAAACCAAAGCCAAATACCAGCAGAGATCTCCATGGACGAGCGCCTAATGTGTGTATGGGTGCCATGGCACCTGTTCTGCCGGCGGTTGCGTAAATTATTTGCGCTCTTTGCCCGTCGCGACTCTGACTCTTTGGCTCTTTTGCGAAAGCCAGCGTGTGTTGCTCTCCACTTGCCGATCCCGCTCTCCTCCGCACCGATTCCCCCGCCGAACCCGTCGCTAGTTTATATAACCCGCCTCGGAATATTCGTATATATGTATGTATGTTTACCCCCCGCGTACACAGTAAAAATTTAAGTTACTTTGGGAGGCAATACCAAGAGATTAACTTAGTTTCTGAGGGGTTTAGATTTTTCAAGATTTAAGCCAAAATATAGTTATAATTAGAGTTCAAATTAAAATAACTTAAGTTAGAGTTAAAAACACAAAGATACGGGTCAAGTTTTAGACACACTTAAGTTCTAAACTCCTTTTGATATTCTAGAAATCTGAAAATGTTTTTTTTTTTATACAACTAACACAATTCCAAGGCATTTCATATTTTTCATATTTTTCTCCTTGTGTATATGAGTTTTCTGCATGTATTTATGTTTTGAACGTATTTGTTTTCATATATCTTTGCTGCGAGAACAACAAGCGGACAGACGAGCCCTGAAATCCAACCAATCCGAGAGCTCTGAGCGGTGGGAGTGGATTATCTCATGGATCGTGACAGATGACGCAGTGCGTCAGCAGATATGTTTGATGGGAACATGCAAGCATTGGGAATTCGTAGAGACATTTATGTTTTTATTTCCAATTTTGATTCGAAGCCTAGATAAAAGTCTCTTCTATTTACGAGAACTATCTTTCCACTGCACATCACGTATACGCCATGTTAGGACAAACAAGTTGTGAAATTCAATGTTGTTATCTCATCAAAGCTTCCATTTCGTTCCATTTAAACAAAATGTTTTGAAATTAAGAATTGTTTTAGAACAGATTGTAATTAATGATGCTCCTAAAGCTTCGTTTTTTTAAGAAAGCGACAGCTTAATAA
>JAEIIL010014333.1:0-14328 GCA_018905715.1 Drosophila lini | reverse complement strand
CACTTTTAAAAAATGATTAAATGCCACATAAAGTGGTCAAAAACCCCATAGTGCACTGTGCAGCGTTGCGCGATAGACGCAAAGTTCGCGACTTAAGGCGTCGGAGTTTTTATTCATTATGCCTTAAATGCGTAACTAAAGCAATTTCAAAGTAAAACTCATTTTCACCCTCGACTTCGGCCCCACTCGAGCAGGCCCCACTCGAGCAGGCCCAAATCGAGCAGGCCCCGCGGCCTTCTACGTGCTCATATGCTGCTCGAGGGCTGCGCCTAAAAGTATGCACGTATCTCCAGACGTTGTCGTTTGATTAAACTTGTTAACACACACACACACACACACACACACACACCCATTCCCCTCGCAGCGGAAAGAAAAGCAGAAGCGGATGCCAAAGTTTGTCAGGCCATCACTTTAAAGTCGGTAAAGAAGTCAGTAGTCGACGGTGCGGACTCATTTGGGCCCGAAGAAACATAAATTCCGACATACTACGGGTGTATATGTGCCCGGGCATTTCCTGGCACGGCAGGAAGTTCTATTGCATAATCTTATTAACCACATACACACAGATACAGAAAGAGAGCCCAGTGTACACACTATGAATACGAAATAATTTATGCATTCAGATCCCCGGCAGCGGCATTTGCCCGGAATTGTTGACAACTTGTCTACGGTTTGTGGCAATCCGCATTTTGATTTGCTTTGCCCAAGTTTTTACTTATCCGATTAGCCCGTCCTAATTACTATATAGCCTGTGTGTTTGCATAGCCGTGGCAGCGCGGTCACATCTATTTGAATTTGATTAGTTTTGATTGCATTCCTGTTTGGCTTTGGCCGGTCCGAGTGGCAAGCATATTTATTAACCCGTCTCGGTTGCGACAGCCAACTGAATCAGAATCAAAAGGATAGAGAGAGTGCACAGCTTCTGTCAATATAATAGCAATTGGAGCAAAATATTGGAGTTTTAAGTGAAATGTATATGGATATATATTTGTTCAGTTCATAGATACTATTTTTGGAAAAGGTAAAGCGGGAATAGAATTTTTGTTGGATTCAACGGACTATATTGTTTATAACATCAATCATCAATATTAGACTATTATTAAAAGCCAGTTTTGAGTAGTTTATTAATTTTTTAGGGAAAGATATTGCAATAAAATAAAGACATCAACAATAATTAAACTAAATAAGCTGTGGCTTTGATATAAATGGAAGTAATGCCTAGAAAAACCTTATAAAATTTAAAATAACAACCAAAGTACTGAAACTTACTTAAATTCAGTCGATTCCAAATATGTAGAAGTTTCTGTGATCTCTGGATTGCCTAAAATAGCTTTCTCCATTTTGAGTAATAGACAGTATTGGGCTAAGAAAAAATTAAAAAAAATAGGATACAGTTTTTTGACCCGAACTCTACACTTATGGCTAGAAAAAAGTGAATCCTAGAAATATGGAAAAACAATTTGGTGGCCGAAAAGAAAAGCTCGACGGCGAGCGCTGTGTTTGTGTTTTATGGCCCACGGAGCCATGATTGATGCGCTCCTCGAGCTGCTCGCCGCTTTAGTGGATTTTCAAATTGCTTTTTTCCCGCTGACAGTCGACGGCTCGCCAACGTGGAAAGCCGGCGGCAGTTATTCAAATGCAAACGACAGCTGTCAAAATGGTTTTAACTAAAAATTCGACTTTATCCTTCTTCTTTTTCACCCTTTTTTTTTTTTTTACTCCTCCACTTGCAGGTTCCTGCGCGAAAAATGGGCCAACTGTCAATGAGTGACTGCCGGGCCGCGGCAGTAGTCCACGTTCTCGTCGGATCTCCTGGCGCATGATAGGCCATCTGCCGGCTGCAGAAATACTAACATACATAAGTCAGGAGTTGGAGGAGTCAAAGCCGGGTCAATGACCGTCATCGTCCGGCTCCTGCCGCTGATTCTGCTGCTGCTCCTGCCGCTGGCGGTGCTGCCCCACCAGACGACGGATGCCGCCGCCGGTAACCACCAGCAGCATGTGGCGGACCAGAAGTTCCAACTGCCGGCCGTTCCACTGCCGCCGCCGCCGCCCTTCTCCGCAGCTGGGCATAACTTTGCGTTGAACGCCTTTGCCGGGGCGGATTCGTCCTCCGGTGGTCACTCTCCTAGTCCATCCTCCTCCTCATCCGGTGGAGCCGGCAGTGCCGGATGCGGCGGCATGCTGCGGGCGCGGCATGGTGTCATCCAGACGCCCAACTTCCCGCACCGCTTCGGTACACCCATCGAGTGCGTCTGGATAATCGACGCCTCCGACCTGCCCTCCACGGGCCAGAACGTCTCCATTGTGGTGTACCTGACCCAGCTGTATGTGCTGAGCGGTCTGAAGTTCACGGAGTACATGTACTACTCCGACGACTTCAAGGTGCCCGCCCATCGCGTCTTCACGCTCACCGAGGACGATGTCACCCAGGCCACGTGGGTGCAGTTCCACAGCCAGTACCTGGAGATACGCTTCACGATGGCCACTTTGGATGGCACCCATCTGCGGGCCCTGGACCGCCTGCTGGACGTCTATGGGTTCAACATTACCTACGAGGTGCAGAACGAGGTGAAGACGTCGCAGTGTAATGCATTGCAGTGCCGCTTCCTGGGAGATTGCTATGCCAGTGCTGATTACAGGTGAGTCTATGAGTCTGTAGGAAACATAAAAGAAAAATAATAATAGTAATAAATAATACAATTAAGCTGATTTTATATGGAAGTTTTTATTTTTAAATTGAAAAATAGTTTTTAGGTATAATTTCCAAAGGTATAATTTTTGAAGAATGTCACAGTCTTTGAACTAAACCTTTTCTAAACTCTAAATACATATATCATTTACAAATCGCTTGACATTCGAAAAAGTTTGTTCAACATTTTGAAAATGCAATTAATAACTGGCAGCTAAATGAACTACCCAGCACTGGGATGTATTTTGCAAACATTTGTTGTCCCTTTCTGGAAGCTCTGAGTTCAACTACTCGAGCGATCCGGCAGTCTGCAAAGCTGAGTTCCCGTGGGCAACGAGCACCTGAGTCCGGACTGCGTACCATGTAGAATATTTAAGCGCCGGCAAAAACTTTTACGGCTCCCATCGACCCTTTTGGAAAATATGGCAAGGGAAAGTGAAAATGGTTGAGAACGGACCCGAGATTCACATGGTTTTCAGAGCGCAGTTCGGTTCTGACAAAATCCGAGCACACGGAAAATCACCGGCAGGTAACCTAACCGATGAAACTGTTAACTGCTTGCACATCAATCTTTTCGCCCCTTTTGGTAAAGTTGCTCCACTGGCAGGGCTTTGCATGCGGGCCGGGATTGGAGGAGTCGAGTACGCGGGGTTCAAGGCTCTCAACCTAAACCAAGTGGGAGCCATACATTTGTAATGTTTCAATAAGTGGAGCGCCCGAAAACAAGCATCCCGCCCGCGTCCCGGGCCAGACAATGGACGGATACGGATGGCAACCCGTGTCAGTGAAAAGAAAAGTACAAAACGTATGCATACACACACACACACGCCAAAAGTTGAAAGTCAAAAGGAAAGCGGAGCGCTTGATGCATTTTCCCCGGCAGCCGGCAAAAATCCAGGTAGTGAGTGGGTTTTATGAATAAGCTCCGCAATTGAGTTTGACAAGCTCGACGGCGAGGACTTGCGGTACAATGCCGTGACAAGTCGTGGTCGTGGGTTTCGTATTTCTCTTTTTTTTTGCTGGTTTGATTAATTGAGGAGTGCTTGCCCAATGCAGAGAGAAAGCATACATACTCGGGAAAAGCCCTAAGGGAAAGCCTTGCCTCGGCCCACTTGCGGACCGAATAAAATTACATTTTCAATTGTTATCCAATTATAAAGTTGAATGTCGGCAAATAGACCATTTTAGGGCAATTAACGCGTAAACAGGACGCGGGACAGTGACCCCGCTGGAGGTTAAACAAATCAAATTAATTGCGCAAAAACTTTTGGCAGCTCGAAGTTGCAACTTCGACGCCTACTTAACATAATTATTATTAATTAGCCGGCCCTCGGCCCAAGGCCGCGCATTTGGCCGCGCTAATTGAATATTAATATCAATGTCGAAACGAGAGTGAAGTGTGCTGCCGGAGGGGTTGGAGAAATTAATATAAAAGTGACAGCTGAACTAGAGAAGTTGCATCGGCCGAGTGAGAGTGCTCTCGGGGCCCTGAAATACATATAATTTCGCGCCTGCCACGTAGCGGCCCGTAACTTAATTACCAACTGGAGGCAAATGAGCAAGGCCCATTCCATTCCGTTCCCTACGTGCCTCAGATAACGAAGTGTGGCACGAACCGACCTACTCCACACACAGCCCCCAAATATCTCTCAGTGCACGATGGAGCGAGTGAAATGTGCGGGGTTGTCAAGTGACTTGTGTCACAGCCAAGGCATCACAGCTGCTGCGTACTCGTACGTACTCGTACTCAAGCTCGTATAAACAACGAAACAGTCATGCTCATGTTGTCAAATGCCACCCCAACTGAAAAGATGAGACTGCCGGGGGAATCTCCCTGCAGGACCCCACTGCCTGGCAGCTCAATCTCCCACTGCATCCTCGTTTATGGCACTCGTTTTCAGCATCTCCTTTGTTAAGTTAATGTGCGAAAAATGCATAGCATCGGAGAATGCTAAATAATGCGACTTTCCTGCCACTTTATGTGGCACCCAGTGCGTACGCTTAGTCCTCCCCCGCTTATTAATTTTTGCGCCACTGTTGTACTTGCTGGGAGCGCCACTCCGTGATAGCTACAGTGTCAGTATGTGTCCACAGTTGGGGATCGAAAAATAGTGCTAAAAGTACAAGTTTTGTATTATTATAACAAATATTTTATTTTAACAAGCTCTACAACTTGTTAATATTTTAAGATTACTTTTACCCATGAGTATCATTTAATATTTACTTATTTTTAATATTTTTGGCAGACTCAATTCTTACATAAATCAGTCAGGAGAAGAAGTACTGGTGAGGATTCGTGGGTAATTCGTTTCAGTTTCTTGCCCTAGGATAATTTTAAAGACTGAATAAGGCGACTGAACACCAAAATATATAATAGTTGTGTTAAATGGTATAAAAGGAAATGTCAATATATTAACTTTATTTTTCAGAAAATGCTTGCGCTCCAAGGAACTATTTAGTCCTGAAACTACTTACTATTTTAAACTTTAAGCTTAGTTTAAAAATTTAAAAGACGCCTAAACATTGGTTACTACCTTTAAACTAATTTTAAACCTTGAAACCTATGATTTTCGCCTCTGCTGTTTGTGTGTTAGCATTTTAATAAGCTTCCTCGCATGCGTAAAGCAAAAGTGTCAAGTGTTGCCGAGCTTATAGCTGATGAAAGACTGTTACGAAAGAAGAGGCTAAAATTTAATCTTTTCCGCTTGTCATTTCTGCGGCACATTGTTTGGTTTAATTTATTTAATTTAGTGATGGCCATTTATTTGTGGAATCGCAACCCAGAACCGCCCCAAGCTCATTAATGTCGACGACCACTAACCCTATTTAATTGCCAATAAACTTGTGTAAAATATTCAAAATGCTGTTGAGCTGCGAACCGGGCGAATTGCAGCCAGAAACTTTGGGAAAAGCGCTTCCAAGTTTTGCCGCAAATGCCAGAGAGCAGAAACAATAAGCCATAAACAATTGGCCAGAAGCCAGCAAGGACCTGCTGTCCTTGCCAGCCACTGTGCTCGCTTTCGTTTCGTTTCGTTTCGTTTTCGAACCCCTTCCTTTTGCCTCCTTTTGCATCCTGCATTTATTTCGCCTGACTGAATGCATTTCTGGTAGCATTTTTATGCATTTATTTGCTGCTCGAGCGTCCATCAATTTGCTGCCGGCCAGTGAAAATCTGTTGCACTTCACCGCAAAGCTCAACAGAGCAGTAACCAATTTATATATTTTAAATACTTTTTCCGTTTTTAAGCCATTTTTGGGCCCTTACTTTTGCTTTTCTTTCCCTTTTCGCAGGCCGCTTTCGGCGCCTCTCTATATTTTCATTAACAAACGCTTAATTGAAAAACTTTTTCGCTTTGAGGGTCCGTCGTCAAAGGGGCCTGTTCTGGCCTTGCCTGGCCTCTCCTTTATCGAACCGATTCAGTAATTTAATCTATGAGTATTTTCCCTTCAAGTTTGCAACAGTGAAGCCGAGTGCCAGAATGTATTCACAGTTGATGAGAGAACCGAAAACCCAATCCCCAGCCAACTGATTTGGTAACCTTTTTGCCCAGCCTCGGTAAACACGAACCAGAAGGAGCGTTGCACCAGCGGCAATGACATCGACTCGGAATTAGGCCACAGCCAGGCGGAGTTCCACAAAAAATGGGACAGTATTGGGTCTTGAACCCCCTCTGAATTACGGATACACAAGTTTTCGAGTCAAGGGTCAACTTAGGGGAGAATGTTTGTTAAGTAAAAATAGGTTTTTAAAATATTTCACCCAAGTTCTTAATAATAAAAGAGAGCTTAAGGTTATTGAGAATTAATCGGTGCTTAGAGGATCCTATTTTCCAGTTATTTAACTAATTTAAAATATATTTAAAAATATACTTACATATTCTCGTTTTATTTTAAAAGAGGGAAATGAAAATAATCTTTTGGCTGAAAAACATTAAGGTTTGCTCTTAATTTTATATATTTTAAATTGCTAATCCAATTTAGTTACTAAAATCTAGATCCGCTCCTGTGTTTTTGGGGTCTGACAATCAATGTGCCTGGCCGTCGCCTGTGGATCCTGCTCCTGTTCCAGCTTTAATAACAAAAAGCGAAGCTGCTGCTGAGCAAACAGAATGTCAGCGCCAAATGAGATCAGGCTGCGAGTGCGGGAGCGGGAGCGGGAAAACGAAGGACAGGGCCCACTGTGTGCCTGTGTGGGAGTGGGTACGGATGAGGATGCACTGATGCACCGATGCACCCATGCACCGACGTGACCGCTGCACATGCAAGTGGGTTGCCGCCATGTGGCAATTGTGTCAGTGTCATTGCGATTCGGCTGCGTGCATTGTTTGCCATGTCAAACATTGTCATTTATCCAAAGTCTACGACCTGGGGGCCCAGGGAAGCTGCTCCAGTTCCCGAGTCCAAGCTTTGCATATTGCAATTAAGTTTTGTTTGGTCCCGAAATTTCTCACATTGAAAGGACGATGCAGGCGACGCCTGATGCCGGGCATATGCCGCTCGCTCGCTCAATTAAAACTTTTTCAGCCCAATGTTGTGGCAATTCGGTCCTTTTAATTTTCCTGTCTTGCAATGACGTGGAAGGCACCTTTACCGCAAATTGGGCTTTTCGCCTGAACAGGAGATGTTATTACTTATTTCGAAAGTTTCAAAATATAACCAAAAAGGGAAGGTGGCTTCAAAAATGCAAACTTTTGCGTTGCCATTTGAAGTCTTTAAGTTTAACCTAGAACCTTGCATAATTTATGTTTTATGTCATAAAAAATCAGATAAAAAAGCTATCTTAATTATAAAGGCACCCCCTTTTAACTAAAAAAGTTGGCTAAGCCAATATATAAAAAACTGTATGTAAAATAACAAAACCATAAAAATGCAAATAGAAAAAAGCACGCTTATATATATATTTCATATTAAACATCCTTTTGTGTTTTACGACTGCTGAGCGGTGAACTGGCGGCCGCAAACCATTTCACAAACCCTTCTCGGTGCCGCCGCCGCCCGCGCAGTCACCTTTTCACATACGACCATCAAATTAAATTTTATTGCATTAGGCGAATGGGTGAAAAAGTAATTGCCAACATTTCAGCCTTTTCTTGCCTATTTTTTTCTTTATTTTCTTGTTCAACCGCTTTCTTTTACGGCTCCACGTGCCACCGGCAAGAAAAAAGCAATTTGTTGTAATTTCATTGCGTTTCCATCGCACGCGGCCCCTGCCACATATACTATATATACACACACACTCGAATACACACGTCATTTAAAGTGAAATTAAATGCGAGAGTGAAAATTCATTGGGCTTTGATTCGATTGCTGCGTTTTTAATTATTTATTCTCCTTTACGAAAGCAATTCAATCTGGCGGGAGAGAGATTGTGGAAGATGCTCGGCCAAGAATGGTATTGGGTTTAAAGCTTTCTCTAGGCCATTATGCGTTCTTGCATGTATGAATGCTCATATTTTCCTTCCATGCACTTTGGCTTTTTGTCAAAAATCTGTCAGAATCCCGGGCAGCGTCTCGCAACTAAGTAACCCAACTCCGGAGATCCGGGATCTGAGAAGAAGGAATGTGAAATATGAGTGGAACGACCAAGGAATACCTGGCACTCAAATTGCAATCTTGATCTAAGATAAATTATATTTACAAGATGCTATTAAATATTTAAACTTGTGAAAGAAATCAGGTTAAAATGTATTTGTGCTAATTTAAAGAACTAAAAATCAGATATTAATATAACTTAAGCTTTTCTCAAATACCATATACCCCTTATTCCATATAAAAAAAACCGGCTATCAAAACCCGGGGGCAACTTTTGGCGACTCATATGACATATTCATGGCGGCCATATGCGTGTATGTATTTTGGGTTAGCCATATCCATTGAGCCATTCGCCCCAACGTCATTTCGCAAATGCAGTCAAGCATTTCCCCTGCTCGCGTTGTCAGCAGTTTTTCGAGTGCAGTCCCATAAAGTTGCTGCAGATTTTTGGCAAGCGATTTTAATTGTTCGGCTTTCCGAATCTGAATGAATTTAAAATGCGCAAAATTGGATTGCCAAGAGCAGTCAAAACAATGTCATGCCCTGGGATCTGTGCGGAATCTATCTACTCACCGCCAGTGGAATGTGCGAGTAACACATGCCTTCCGTATGCGCAGCAGCAGCACATTTAATTTTTATTTAAAACAAAGGGCCGGCAGCACAAATAAAAAGCCAAAAAATAAAACTTTCTGTGCCAAATACTTTTTTGTGTAAAAAAAACTTTCGAAGTGCACATGTCGCAAAATACACAGAATTATGCAAAAAATACAAAGAGTTAAAAAAAAGGGAAACACCTACCAAAACTTGCGAACACACGGCCCAAAAACCAGCTGCAGGTGATTTTCGGCGATTCGTAAAAAATGCAAAGCCCGCTTCATTGAAATGAAGAAGGTTTAGTGCCAGAGCTTCAGCGGAAATGTTCCTGCGTTTTCCTTTTTTCTCTTCTGGTTTATCCTTACGAATAGCCGTCGATGAGTAAACTTTAAGGTTGCAAAAGAGATTTTCTTTTGAACGGATTTTGGTTTAAAAACAGTCAGAGATGTGTACGAAAAATATATATGATTGAGCCCTTTTCATGTCTATACGTCAACTTTAAAATATTTCTTAAGCAACGAAATACTTTTCCCAAGTTAACCACACATTTATTAATTAAAAACAAGTTTAAAAGTTTTTAAATAAACAATGAGTGCAGTCTTGGGTTACTCGAAGTTAACTTTTTAATAATTAACCACACCTTGGAAAATCAAAAACATTTTCAAGAGCTCACAGCGTTTAATTAATTATTGATGAAAATCTAAAGACAAAAGTTATGCCGCACATGTAACTTTATACACGTTTCCCTCTTCTATTTACTTAATTTCAGTCAAGTTGTAAGATTTTCTTTTATACAAGTACATCGTGTGTGGGTTGTCTGGGAAAAACGCTTCCGTCGCAGAAGGCACGACACGAAACGATTGCGATAAATAGGCAGCACGGAGTTGTGAGCATCGCAGATGTCAAAACACAAGGCAATTAATTTCCGCTGTACAATGGCTGGCGAACAGGACCACAGCATTCTTATGTAACAAGAGCAGGTCCTGCTGGCAGTGTGTAGGTCAGTGTGTAAGCCTTACAAAGGGGCGGCTTCGCAAAGCTAAGCATGCTGCTGGTATATCCATGTGCGGATGATAAACTGCTGCTTGTTCATAATATATATGGTGGTAGAAACTTAGCCAGCACTTGCATGGAATTTTGTCTAGAGCCAAATACAAATACTTTGCATAATTGCGGTCACCAATGAAATTGCCAACTCAAAAATTGTCTTCTTGCTTCGTCTTATTTAAGCCCGCACCAAGATTTCGCATAAAAGTAAAAGTTTTACGGCCATCAGAAAAGTTTTCTCGTCACTTTTTGTTTTGTCCTTTTTCCTCCCTGGGGAACATTTGATTATTCGGCCGTCTGACAAAGCGACGGCGCTAAACTTTTTTCGCTTTAACCTCCTTTCTGGTATGAGTCCTCACCCCGAGAGTGATTCGAGTTTGATGGTCATAGTGGAGACGGTACACTGCAGATGGTACTAATAGATCAATTAGAAATTTCTTTCATTGGATACGCATTATGGCCAGGATCCAGAAAGAAGTGACAAGCAAGGGAAGTGGATTTAGCCTGGCTTTGCTCTTGGCTTTTCACGCTTTTCAGGGGCTCGAGGACCTGACCTTTTTGGGCAAAAAGTGAGCAACAGTAGCAGGATGGGGCAGAAGGGTCGAAATGGAAAATTAATTTCGGTTGACGTGTGTCAGCAACGCATGACTAACAAACAGCGGGATAACAATTGCTATACCAGCTGAAAAACGAGCGACAAAGGGTAAAACAAATGGCAAAGGATGCCCAATTATTTTGAACAAATGGTTACACGTTTTTTTTAGCTGTAGTAGCTTGTCCCGAAAATTCGGTCAAGCTGGGAGCCCAATTAAATTGTCAAAAATGCTGTAAGCGTGAATTATGTTCTGTGATTTTAAATGTCTGCCATTTTCCAGTGAAAATGGCGTTTAAAACGGATTTCATGGCAAGGGTTTTCATTATATTTTTGAGCCCTTCTTAAATAGCTGTCTTTGGCAGCAGAAAAACTGTAATTTCCACGAAATCAGCATGTAACGGATTTTAAGCCGTTGTCATTAATATTAAGCTTCATATGAAATGCCACAAAAATATATTAATAAGTGCCTCAAGTAAAGGATGTGATCGGAATTAATACCTTTGAGTATTTAAAACTCAAATACTTTCTTAAATATTTTTATACGGATTCCTTTGCAGATTTTATCTTTAATTTTCATAAGTATTAAGACCCGAATTAAAACTTCATTTTTTTATAAACATCCCAGTTCGCAGTCTCTGCCGAATTGAAGAATAAAGCCTTCTTAAGGATGTCCTGGCGACAGCCTACTTTACTGTATTCCATGACCTTGGCCAGCCGGCAGCTTACATATTTAAATTATTCTCCAGCCGAGTGCTTGACCCCGGCATCTGTATCTGATGATGATGCTGGGGCGATACTCCGGATAACTACAAATTCAGCTTAGGCACGTTCTCAAAAAAAATCAAGAAGAAAAAACTCCCCCATCAAGTGGGTCCAATAAAACTTTTATGAGTCAGCCACAATCTTGGGTCCAGATAAGTGCGAGTGCTGCGCGGTGACAACTTGTCGTTGGTCCTGCTAGCAGTTCTGGCCAAGCTGCTCTCCAGATCACCAAACAGAACTCGAAACGTGCTTCCACTTATATCCTCTACGCTCTTTGTCCTTGCAGCTCATATGGATGCGCCTGCTTTCCCGGCTTCAGTGGCAGCGACTGCGGACATGGCCCACTGTGCCAGGACCTGCACACCAACGTCTGCCAGAACGGCGGCACTTGCAAGTAAGTAAATTGTCCAAATTTGCATCGCAAAGCCGATTTCTGCAAGTAAGGGAAAGCCATCAAACAATGGAAAAGGCTTTTTAAAGTCCTCATAATAATTTAAGAGCCCGCGAAAATCAATCGAACTTCCTCAGAGCTTCGATAAAATGTAAGCATCAATAAAACGACAAAGTGGAAGGCAGCCACACAGACTTTATTTCTTTTCCAATAATTGTTTATAACAGTGAACATGGTATTTGGGGAGTTTTTTTTCTTTTAATTTATTTATCTTAACTAAATTGTTTCATTACCTTTTCGGAAAGGACTCTACCGATATTAGGTAACCACCAGCTGGGTATTTTTTTCGAGCTCTTATAAATATAAATAAAATATAATAAGTAAGAGCTCTTACCCATACAAAAGCCTCTCGAATATGCAATGTTTTTTCGTATTCAAAGGAAAACTTTAATGCTCTGAACCCCAAACAAGCCAGAATTAAGACCGGCGATTTATGAATTCACTCTTGTACATTTATTTTTTGGCCCACTCGCATGTTATTGTCCCCCTTTTTCTGGCCCAATTTCCTTATTTTCGGATCGTCATTCGCAGGCACATCGGCGACGCCGCCATAACTTGCCACTGTCCGAAGGGCTTCAAGGGGACCAGATGCGAAATACCCGAAATAAACGAGACGACGCAGGGTAAGTGCAATAATAAATGTTATTTCCCAGATATATCTACATACGTATATACACACACAAACACAAGCCGGCTAAAAGGCGCCAGGATCAACAAAAAAAAAATATTTGTGGGGGGCATAAAAAGCCCGAGGGTGGTACAGGGCATGGACACTGCTGTTAAAGTGAAAATGTAATTAAGGAAATAATTAGCATTAAAAATGCACTCAATGGCAGCTGAGGTGCCCGCGCAGACACAGGGCAGACAAATTGAAAGGATGCTCCTCTTGTCCCACCCCATCTGCCTGTCCTCTTGCGCCATTTAATCGCCAAGTGCGTGCAAAAACAATAAAAATGTATAAACTCTGCAGCCAGTAGCATTAAAAGCCAGCAGCAGCAGCAGGCGACACCAGCGGAAAACCTCAGGTTGTCGCTGTCCGGGATCCGTGCCAATTTCCCTCCTGCTACCTGCAGTATTTTCAGGAAACCGGGGGAAAGGTCGGAAAACCCATGACAAGAACAACAGCGAACATGTCACCAGCCGCCAACATTGTTTAAGGTTTAAGTTGCGCAGTTCATTGAATCGCAAAGTGCCTGCAATGGTAATGAGAAAGGGCTACGAGGCACAGAAGATGCGAGGTCCATGCTGCAAGCGGATTGTCCGATGTTCCGGTGATTCCAAGAGAATGCAGGAATCCGAGAACTGAGCTATTTGCATTCCAGATAGCCCCGAAGAAATTCGGAAGCGATTTCAGTACAGTGAAAGCCGTTTTATTGAACAAATTGAATTTAAAAATGGAACACAGTTTGGCGTATATGACGTATGGGTATTTTTTTTTTTGCAAACTTTAAAACAATATAATAATTATACTAAGTTCGGAACCTTTCAAAAACAAAAAAAAATTAAAAAAGAGTAGTAGTGTTAAGGAAGGCATGCAATTTAAAAAGGAAAAATATATTGGCATACATGTCATATGATTCATTTTTTCGTACATATCGTGGAAACTCTAAAACCTCAAGCTCAAATAATTCCACTAAATGCAGTAAATAAAAGAAATGTATTACAGTTAAGGCAACGTCAATGAAGAGGGAATTTGAGATGAAAAAAACAGGATGGCATACATGATACTTGCAAACTCTAAAACCTCCGCTTAAAATTTCTAGAAAATTCAGACCAGGTCAAAATTAAAACATAAATCATCGCTAGTGGCGAAAGAGTTATGCCAAAGAGTTTTTACTGTATAAGCATGCCACAAGGCCCTAGAGAAATTGTTAAATAGAAGAGGACCTTCCAGCACTTGGTTAAAATTCGTCAGCATGTAAAATGCAGGGACGTCAAAGCCAAAGGTGAACTGCTGGCAAAAAAAGAATGCCAATTTCATCGATTTTTACACTCAGCCCATATTCCCCGCTGGGCATATAAAAGAGCGCATAGAGCTGGGATAAAAGTGCGAAATGGAGAGATTATTTGGGAAGATTATCCGAACGTTTTGCTCCGACACATGCTTGGCATATTTGCCGCATTCAGCCTAATGTCCCCCAAGCGATTTTTTGGGTTTTTGCCCCATATGTGCAAGACTGACACTCTCTATTCACACCCTCGTTTGCCACAGGTGTGGGTGGCTCCACACACACATACATATATTTTCGGGTTTTATGAAATATTTCACATACTCGCAGCAGATTGACCTTTTGGGGAAGCAATTACCGCAGTCTTTGACATCTTTTTAGGCTGCACCAGCAACGCCAGCTCCATCGATTGCCACCAGGCCTGCGACTTTGATAGCTTCAGCCGCATTGGTTCCATGCCCCCCGGCCAGCGTTATTCCGCAGTAAAAACTAACCGGAACTTGGCTCGCAGCGGTAAAACCCGATACGAGGTGACCATGAGGCTAGGAGCCAATCTCACGGGATACTATCGGCACGCCGACCGGGATCAGCTCTCGGGCGTTATGGAGAGACAGGTGAGTTCGAAAGATTTATTTTTAAATATAGTATATATAAAACAAGAAAGGAAGCTAACTTCGGCACGCCGAAGTTTGTATACCCTTGCAGA
>JAEIIL010014330.1:0-18437 GCA_018905715.1 Drosophila lini | reverse complement strand
TCACTCATGCGTCCCGTTGGCCATACTGTTTCCTGTCTTTAGTTTGATATTGAACTGGATTTTTGCTGTAAATAAACTATACAAAATTTATATATTTTATAAATTTGATTAGCCTTAGTTAAAAGAACCTAGGGATCGCTGTAAATTGTAATAAATAAATATAAATATCACTCACCCGCCCCGTTAAACATAGTATTTATATACTTTAGTTTCTAATTAAATTTAAGAACGTTTTTTATACAGGAACTATAAGAAACATATTTTTGGAACTTAATTGAAAATTTAGACATTTTAAATTACAAATATTTAATAATTTTAATTCATATTTTCGTATTAACTTTCAGAAAACTGAGCTATAAGTGGCTTACACTGAAAAGTATATTTAATATTAACAAAAAGCCTTAACTGACTTTTTATTAAATTTAAATACCTATTTTTAAATGAAACTCCAAAGAAAACACATAAATAACAAAATTAAGAAATCACTCATACGCCCTGGGAGCCCTGGTACTTATTTCCCACCCATCTGGCAACTCCTTCACCACATTTTTGTGAATGAATAAAGCTCAAAAGTGGCAAACTTTACGCTGACAGGAAGCGCAAAAGCTCGCTCAATGCAGCCTGACGACAAAAGGAAGATGATGCTGGCACTGAGAGAAAAACTTTTGCGGGCCAAAAGGGTTGGCTTTTGGGGCGGGGAAAGAAAGGGACCGGAGCACGAGGTCTACCATATGCCGCGTTGTATTTTGTTTGTTTTGATTTCGCTGCGCTTCGGCCTTTGTCGTTGTCGTTGTGGCTGCTGCTGCTGCTGCTGCTGCTGCCAGTTTTCGGCATCGTGTTATTTTTATGCTTGCCCGCACGAGAAGCTGTCGCTTTTCCCCGGCTGCTCGCCACTTTTCCGCCAGTCGTCGTCGTCGTCGTCAGTCGCCAGCAGGACATCGAGCAGTGCTAGTCGCGCGGTCGCACTCCTCCGACACGGGATTTTGGATGCTCGTGTGTGTTGCAGTTGCACTGCTGCTGCCATGCGAAAGTAAAGTTAGTGGACTTGGTAAAGTTTCGATTCGTTGTCGACGTCGTGTGTCCCGTGTCCTTGCCGCATCCTTAGCCTTGCTCACGGTCACCCCTTAAACCCATGCAGCCCTCCTAAAAAAAGCCAATTGAATGCGATACCCCCTCAGGTGGGCAGGAGGATAAAAGCCAGTGCAATCTGTGCATTAGCATTAGCATAAAGTGCCTGCGATATAATATATATTGGCGTGCACAATCACATATATATGTATATATAGCCGGAAGACGCAATGGCTTGAGCCAGGGAAAATCCTCCAGTGGTTTATCCAAGGCTGCGGATGCAGGAAATCCCCCCTGCAAAATGCATTTAATCCTTCTGTAAGGCGACCCACAGACGAAGATGAGCGAACGCGGTGGCAGCGGTGGACCGGTGACCGGTGGACGACATGCTCGCGTTAGTCCAACGCCCGGACGTGGCAGCAAGATTGCGTATACGCCGTGTCCGCGCTCCGAGCCACCGCAGGATCTGGCTCTCGCCGTGCCGCCACCGCCGCGCAACTGCCTGGCCATACCGATGTCCTCGCTGCAAACGGCCAACGGACCCGGAAGCAAAGGTGGGTACACAGGGTCATCTGATTGTTAACCCTCCAACAGCCCAACGTGTAGAAAGTTGATGTAAAATATTTAACCTTTCGAAAGGAACAAGTAGTTCAATCAATTATTGAGTTGTTTGAACAGGAGTAAAATGTTTGCAGGACCCTTGGAGGTCTCTGGTGATTTCAAAAACTTGAACTTTAGGTGTTGAATCTTGATATTAATTATTAAGTTTTTGTCTTGAAAGGTAAATTAAATGGGGTTTTTATGGCGGGAAGTTTGGAATTTACTTAAGGTTTGTTTGTTCTTTGAAGGGTTGTAAATTTTAATATTTTAACGAGATTTTTAGGTATTTTATTTAGAAAATAAATGGAAATTTTTTTGAAAAATATTAAACTTTAAGAAAATATATTTCAGAAATGAATATAAACTTAATTTTCAATTGAAATATTTCCAAACAAAATAAGAAAATGAACAGAAATGTCTTATTTATGAGAGATAAAGTTACTTTCCTTAAAGATTAATTTTCCATATTAAATTAGAGCTGTTGGAGGGTTAATTTTAATAGAAAAATCACACAAAAAAAACAACTGAGTTCTCTTTATTTTCATTGTGTAAGCATTTTTTGGCATTAATGGGCTAATGAGCGTGTGGAGACACAACGTTGGCAGGCAGCTGCCGTTGGTTGTTCTTCCTAAAGAAGGTTTTTTGTTCGAATTTCTGATTTTTTTTTTTTTTTTGATTCCGAAACAAGGGCTAGACAATCGAAGCATTTGTCCCTGGCAATCAAAACGAATCATACTCGTATGATACTTATTTTCACCTTGGTTTTCCTACCATGTTTCCCTCTCAATTTTCCCTTCGATTTTTCCCCTTCGCGTTTTCTATTCGCACAAATTTGCATGCAACGTTTTTGCAGTTGCCTCTGTTGGGGCGGCACGTGACTTTGATTGTCATTTCATTGTCTTCGGCAATCATCAAAACGCAAACAGAGAATTTTTTCGATTTTAAAGAAGAACTATAGCTGGGGGAAGGGGGATCCTAAAGGGAGGGTTGAGTGACAGAGGCCGACGCCGCATCAAAATCGATTGGCAATTTGTCAGCGCTGATTGCAAACAGCGCGATACAAAGGCAAGCCCCCGGCGAGTTTAAGATTTTCTATTATAGATCGCAGAATTGGATTTGTATGCAACCGAAAGAGATTTTATTGAAAATGGGGAAGAAGTTTTCATTGAAATTTGAGGAAAAACTACATTTTATTGTTAAAGTTTTGTGGGGAATGAGGTTATTAAAGTCTGTGGGAAGGTAGTGTAAAGAATTTGTATTTCAGGAAGCAGAACTTTGGATCTGGAGGCCGGATTAAAAATTTAATTTCAATTTGGAAATCCTTTCTAAGTTTGTTTAAAAATAAATATTTTCTAAAATATTTTAAAATTTTAAAATATTTTTTAAATATTTAAAAACATGGGTAATATTGTATGGAAGTGTTTAAAAACATAGAATGGGAGTATCAATGTTTTCTTTCAGTTTCCGAGATTTACGGAAATTTATGTTTAAAATAGCTTTTTATCTTAATCTTTAATTTATTTAAATTATTGGGATACCAATTTGTTTTAAAAAATTGTGAAAATTAACTTGGAAAAACTATTCTAATTGTAAATAATACAAAATCGCTCTCAAAGGCTACTTACCTTTAAATTTAGCTCCAAATCGTAAGCTTACTTTCAAGTCATCTTTATTATAAGCAATTTAATTTGAATTTCAATACTTTTTTATATAAAATCAGGAAAGAAATCTTTAGTAAACTATTTTTTGTGACAGCAACTTTAAGCCTTTTCCAGTTTCCAGTTTACATTTGATGGTTTTAAGGGCTTATGATGGCACTTATTCCATCCGAACCTTAAGTCCCCTTGCATTTGGCTGGCAGCCACTTGGGGGAAATTCATCCCCCATTGAGATTAAATCCTACTTGCAATCAACTACGACTGACAGCAGCCTTTGGCTGCCCATCTGTAACTATACTATACATTCCCTATATATATATATAGCCCTTCTCTTGAGTCAGCTGTAATGAGCTTGACCTTAGCCCTTGGCTGCTGCCATTTTTGGGCATTTTGGTTCTTCTGCCTGTCGGTGACAATCCGATCTCTGGCGGCAGCTCTGACTCTATTCAATTGCTGACCTCTGTGGGGAAAAGTCCAAGGCTTCTTCGGTTGGAAGCCGCCAATAAAATGTGAGGAAAAAGTTATCAATTTAGTTTGGCAAAAGCTGGCAGAGAGAACACCTGCAATGGCTGCCGAAATGGCAACCGTAGTTGCAGAGTCATAAATTTTGATAAATGAACTCGTCTGCCATGTCGCCAGCTACTTATCAGCGTTGTCATTGTCCAGGTACAACCTCCCCCACAGCCTTTCACCCACTTCGTTTGGCATTCGTCCAATGACTGTTGCTCGCATACCCTGGATGGAGGTGTGTGTGTAACCTGGTCTCGCATATTGCAAATCCTCGAGAGCATTCGCTGTTGTCCAGTCGATTTTCCCTGCTACCTCTAGTTGGCATTTCAATTTACTGTTCGTTTGCTTTTTTCACAATTTTTTCATTGTTATGCGGCGCTATTTCGTTCGTTTTTTATTCCGCTGCTCATGCATATGCAACAGCTTCGGCTGCATAAATCATACGCAGCGTTGGCCGGCGAAAGTGTGTTGCCTACTTTGGCGGGCAGAAGGACACTCGTATTGACTTTTTCTAGCCGGCTGGTTAATTAATATTTGCCCAGAGACTCTGACTGACTGACTCACAGCAGCAGCCCTATTAAATCTGAGTGGGTTTAGTGGGTCAGATTACCGACACGGATCCATCTTAAGTCGGTTTTTGTGGGTCACTTCGAGGAGAAGCATAATTATAATTACAAGCAAGTGTGCTTACAACATTTTCCTTGACGTTTTTGTTATATATACTATATGTACATGTTGTATGTAGTTTGGGGGGATGTTCTGTTCTGAGCTGAGTTCCGCCTTTCTTGGCTGGCGATGGGACCATAAATTTTAAATTAAGTTGCAATGCCGTCGGTGGTTTTTTGTTGTCGTCGCTGCAGCAGCCGGACTTTTGCCTTACTTTATTTGCAATATTGTGCGGAGTCGACAGCCGGAAAATGCTGCAACTGAAGCCTGCTTAATTGTGAGTGATGAGAGTGGGAGATTTTCTGCGGTTACCGGGAAGTACGAGCGAACATGTTGTGCGTTTTGTTCTTAGAATCAAAGAGAAATCTTGAGCTGATTAAATTTAAAATAACCTGAGAGAAACCTGAGAGATTTAGTCAAATTTTTAGCGAAACTTTTAGTTAACTAACAGCTTAAGCAATTGAGAATTTCTTTCTTTCCTTCAAATTTAAGTTTCTTTAAAGCAGAAGAACATAATTTCTCACAAATAATACGCATAGTAAAGTAGCCTCTCTCATAAAAAAATAGTTTCTCTTTCTTTACAACCCATCCCATAAATAATCTGGGATCCCGCAAAAACTTGGCAAATTAAACCATAAATATTTACCCATTTTCACTGTATTCTCTTTTAAAAACTTGAGGCTGTTCTCCTCTTGGAGCCTCTCCCTTCGATTTCATGCTCTATTAAGGGCTTAAGGAGCTTAACCCCCTCTTTATATAAACCGTCGTCCCTTTTCTCGCTCTGATTTATGCAAAAACCAAAAAATCCCATAAAGAAATATTCTTAAGGAACGTATGTATGTTTATTTTCTTGATGTATTTGGGTTACATATAATTCAGCGGGAATCTAACAATAAAAATCTTTAATGCATATGCCGCGGCATTCCGCTAAAGCCCGGCTAAAGGACTCCATAAAAACCCCTTTCAAAATCCTGCATTTACGATGCCACGGCTGCCATTCCAAACCCACTGCACCATACGCTCACGTGGAATTTATGGGCTGGTCACGCCCACAATCGCCATTGCCGTTGGAGTGCGGGGGGTGCCATCATCATCTTCCTGTTCTCCTTGAAGGAATCCATTCTTGAGCAAATGAAATGAGTGCCAAGGAAAGGGTCCTTCGTCCTTCTGGGCAGAAATCCACCTTCTCGTTTGCAATCCGACATCTTTGGCCGCCTTTTCTAGTCCTTATTTTCAATTGAGAGTCACGTAAATAAAAGTCGGACTTAAGGGTGCATAATATGTAGGTCTCTTGGAATAGTGAATATTTTTGCAGGTGAATAAATACGAAAATATTTTCTAAGGAAAATAAGGAAGAGCTCTACACTGCGGAATATTTATCTAAAATTTGAAAAATAAAGTAAGAAGTTTATGAAATTGAAAAGTCTTTCACTTAAATCGTCGCTAAATGCTTTATTTGTTATACAAATGAATACAAAATATCAATTTTAAATAAAACCCTTAAGACTTTAAACAAGTTCTTATTAAAATTTATTTTATTAATCCATTTGTTTTGTTTTTCTGTAAATAAGGAGAAGTTCCCTTAGTTTCCTTCCCAGCGATTAACCCAAAAACTTCCCCGGAAATGCCTTAAAATCGCTCCTTAAAATTATGTCAGGCAAAAGACATTATCCAGAAAAGTTCTTAGCTGGCAGGCAAAAGCCAAGAAAGTCTTCTAATTTATTTAATTATTTATGCTTTTCGCCCTGCTGTGCGGCATGCAAATGCAATAAGGAAGATGTTGCATGGCAAGCCGAGAGCCGAAATTGAGTTTTCATGTTGCAGCCTCACACTCCCTAGGCAAAGGATACAAGTATATAGTGTGTGTATATATAGCAGGCAGGATATTAGAGATGAATGCGAAGCTGTTAGAATGAAAAATCGCTGACAGCAAAAAGGGGGTTGGGAAAGAGTGCCTCTTATAAAAGCGTCCCGATTTTCCCCACCATTTCGCCAAAGTTTCGACATTCATCACTTGGCCCTGGTGATAAGCCATTCTAATGAGCCGAAGCCAGAGTCCAAGGACCAAGGACACCCGGAATTAGTTCCCGGGGAAAAAGGACAGACAGCCGTCATTCTTTGGGGAATAATTGATTTGCTGCAGTCGTTAGGCAAGATTAATGGGTTTTTATTTCAGCCAATCTCGGAACAAATAAATACTTGCCGCAGCCCCCAAAAACAAATTCATATTCATTTTAATAGCTAGACCAAAACGATGAAGGACACTACTCACCCCCAAACCCCTGATAAAATAATCACTAACCACACCTAATACATCACATCGTTGTAGTTCCTGCCTCTCTTTCGGTAATTGCTTTTTGTGGTTACCTATTTTTTTGTTCAGTAAATTGGAAAAAACAAATCGAGTTGCACATTATTAGAGGAAATTGACAAATTTGAAAAAACAAGCGCATAAATAATGGGCATAATTAGCAGCAGTAGTTGACCAAAGTCGAAGGGCGGGAGGGGGAGTGTGAGGTCAGGCCTGCCTGTCAAGGACATTGCCAGCACATATTTTCCCATAAAAATTTGCAATTTATGACACCAAGCTCAAACAGTCAAAAGCCAAACACAAAATGTGGGAGATAAATTGAAAGGAAAAATGGGAAAATTTACAAAATGGAGCGGAAAATGTTCTTGTTAATTTTAAAATTTATTTGTTTGTTTAGTTCAATAACCAATTTAAAGATTTTATATATTAAACGTCATATAAATATTCCCAAACAAAAATGATTGATTTGGAGTTATTAGGCTGTCAATTTGACGACTTTTGTTAACTTTTGATTGATTAGAATTTATTCAGGGTAACAAATTTTAAATTAAACACATTCCACTTGCTCCATTTTTAGCGCTTAACAAATTTCAAATTAAATTAGTTTTTCTTGTTAAACTGTATCTTTTTATAACAAGTTTCCCTTTAAAAAACCTCACATGTCTCCACAGATTGATTGATTTTGATTTATTATGGTTTTTTAAAAAAAGGTAGCTCCCCTACCTATATCATCCGGAAAATCTCGATCGTCCTTGCCTCAACAATTTTTTCATAATAAATTTCTCAATTTTTTTATTGGATTTCTCATTGTTTGCGGGCGAGGCTGCCGGCTGTAATTTTTCGTTGCCGAAAGATGTGTCAACGGCAGCATCATAAATTTCCATGAACTCCCCTTTTGTTGGAGTCTTGATTTCAGTGTCTCTCCGCATGAATAATGACAGTAAAAATTAGTTTTTGGCTCAACAATAAAAAGCGGACAGAATGGAACGCAGCTGTTGATGGAGGCAGACAGACTGACAACCGAGAGGTGGTCGTGGTCTCGTCACTATCAGCGATCATAACCGAAAAAGGCTTAAGACAAAATGCTATTTTGAGGCTTTGATTTATAACAGAGACAGTAAAAAAGCCAAAAGGTGACAGTAGAGTCACTGGGTACCAGCATTTCTTGGTCAGTTAACTGGTGGAAGCCGCGAAGAAACCACGAACAAAATGTGTCACAATGCAGTGCAAAAGGCCTGGGAAATGAGCCAGTTCAAGCTGAGCATGGACTTTGAACCCACGGTCCTGGAATGCGAAAGGACCAATAAAAAGAGGACCAAGCTGGCCACTTTGATGCACTGGGTGAAGAAGCTCAATGAGTGCCCACCGGAGCCCATACAGTGTGATTACATGAGTGAGTGGTTGAGATTTAGATTTATTTTTAAGATGATGTACGGAGAGGAAGGGTTTTTTGGGGGGTTTTTGGTTAGGTTTATATATTTTATCTAAAATAAAGTAATTGTTAGTAATAAGACTACCTTGCAGCACGAAAAACTCGACTCTCTTGATAGTTTTTCTTTAAATAAGAAGCTATGGAAGCTGTACAGAAAGTAGCATGCACCACGTGGCGTATGCGTAATGTGTAGCTAGAAAATTGCATTTAATTCATATAATATTTCAAACCAAGTAAACAACTTACATTTATTTTATTTATATGACTTAAAATATATTACAAAATTCTTCACTCTCCACAGATTGCTTAAAGTATGAAAAGACAACCTTTTAAATATATTTTCCCCTTTCAAACCCATTTGAATTCCCCCCTGTTTCCTTTCTAAACTAAATTCTTATATATTGTGCATTTCAGCAGAATGTTCTTTAAATATTTGTACTTGACAACCAGCAACTTGGTGTTTTTTTTTTTCTTCTCTCCGCACACCAATATTTGGGCTTAGAGTTGTGGGGTCGAATGGTGCTTGGCCTTATGCCTCTAAGTGCAAACCAATTTCGTATAATTTGTGAATATGTTCTCTGCTCGCCTCCCTCGCATTTTGTGCGTGCTTTTGGCCATTTGCCCTTCGGCCTGGAAATCGGAGAATTCGAAGGGGGATCGAGGAAGGGACTATAGCCATAGAGCTATATGTGTGTTGCCTGTTTGTTATGTGAGGTTATGGCCACTTGTGTCAGCATAGTCGTAATGGTTGGGAATTATTTATACATCAGCATTTCGGTTCTTGCCAATGGCTAACAAGTTTTTATGCCACTGCGAGTGGTGTGTGTGCAAGTTTGGGTGTTTGTGTGTGTGGTAATTGCATAGAGGAGGCACTTTATTGTGGTTAGATCTTATGCAAATATCAAATATCCTGTCGAAATTGTGGGGGAAAATTGTGGAGAAAATTGTGGGGAAAATAGCCAGAATATTAGCATTCAACTAAGCTTATTTGGAAGTGATTCAGTGAGTTGGAATGGTTACTTAGTATTGATGTTTTGCTTTAAAATATATGTAATATAGGGGTTATACATTTGTAGTTCAATTAAGAGTTTTTATAGCTTTTGGAAATAGCTACAAATTAAGTGGAAATGTTTAAGTTGTGACTAAGAGATAGACTATAGTAAAGTGAATATGTTTTATGTGTTTCATTTTATTAAAAAGCGAAAGTAAACCAAAATTTAAGCTCCCAGAAAGCCCCCTTAAAGTGATATTAACTTGTAACTAAAAACTAGAAATAATGGTCCTTAAATTCATAATAAATAGTTAATTAGGAACTTAAATTCAATAAGTTTGTTGACATATTTAAATAGTTTAAAATTAAAGGAAACGTACATTAAACATCCTGTAAAAATTTTAAACTAAAACTGATGAGAAAAATTATGCTGACATTGACCATTATTTATAGTCAACCAATTGCTTTTTAATTAAATATTTATGATAATTAGTTGGGCTGTTATTTAAATATGTATGCTATTAATTAATCATGAGCAGTCAAAAAAATGCAGTTTGATTGTCAATTGATAGCCTTCCTTCCTATGCCTACCAGTTGATGAATGACTTTTAAATTGTTTATTAAAAAATATACGTTTTTTGATGTATTTGTAAATAAAAAAGACTACTTTTTTTATACATTTTTTATCGAATAAAAAAATATACATTTTTCAACTTAGAAATAAAATTCGACTTATCATCCATATTTGTAATTTAACAAATAAGTGAAACCAACTCACGTTTCTGCCACTAAACTACATTTATTATATACAAACTAAAAACTAATATTTATTTAAGCTGGCGCTCTCTTCGCCTGACTTTTTTATGGCCTTAAATAAATAAAAAACTGAGGGAAACTGTTGTTTACCATAAAAGTTTGCTGCACGTCCGAATGCGCGTATAATCAGCAACTGTCGCCATAAACCCCAATGCAGTTTCTCCATCTCCAGCTCCTGCTGCTTGTACTTCTTCTTCTTCTGCTTCTGGACCGCTCAAACACGGCCAAAACACACAGACACTCACACAGAGAGAGAGAGGAAAACCCACAGCACACACACACACACACACACAGAGGCATAAACAGTTTCCGGCCACAACATTTACGCGCATTTTCGCTGCGAATTCGCTGCTGGTTTTTGGGCTTCTGTTTGGTATTTACACGTAATTTGCACAGCATTTTTCAATTTTATGTGCTCGGAAATGGTATGACGTTGTTATTTATGTTCTGCCTTTGTGCAGAGCATTTTCCTCGCTTTTCCCCCGCGCTATCATGTTAGCCATAAAGTGACGAAGACAGCTGTGAAAATTGAAACTGATGCCAGGGCAAAGCTAAAATGCTGACACAGATTTACTTGCAATTTGCGGCAACCGGCGATAATGGAATTTTAAATTTCACATCTATATAAATATCCTGAATAACTGGCCAATAGGGTGCTGACTGACACTATACTATATGGGTATTTACTGACTGACTGATAGATAGCTGCCAAGCCCAATAAAACGTACTAGTTTCCCCGACCATCAATCGTCGTGTATCTCTGAAGGCTCTTTATCAAAATCAAAATAGAAACTTTTTTTTAAATATTTTTTTTATTATCTTTTTTTGCTGATTGACAGCTGGGACACATGATGGGTTCGTTGGTAAGAAGAGGGGCTTAAGACCTTATCACGTGAGTGTTTAGTCATGGGTAATGAAATGGGGAAGTCTTTGAAACTTTGAGACCCCTTGATGACCTTGTGGGTTCTTAAATATATTTTAAGAAATTATTTTTAATAACTTAGGGTATTTAGAAAGCTTTTAAAATTAGGAAAATTCTATTAAAATCACTAAAAATTTAAATAGTATTCATAGACCCAATTATTTTAAAAACTAGCAACCCCCCTGCTACCCTGCAACCACAAACCCTCTGATTCGACACAGTCATGTTCCGACTGTCATCGCTTGGCAAATTTAATAAGCAAAACTAGACATTGTCTAAATGAATGCCATAAATTAGATACTACGTTTTCGCTGTTTGTTAAATGAGAACCGAATTAGGCAGACAAACTCTATGCCCAACAATCAAGATGACATTCCCTAGAGTTTAACCAGCTCAACTCGATAAAAAGAGAATTAAACAGGATATAACAGAGCGTCCGGGGGGAATTAAAGTTGAGGGAAAATACAACAATCACGTGCCAAGCACCAACTTCCCAGGGAATAGGGAAAAAAACCAGTGCGGTGGAAGTTACGACCTGCTTAAACGCACGGAAAATAAAACTAAAAGTTGGGGGGTGGGTGAGGTGAATGGAGGAGATGCCACGAGTAAATTTATGCACACATTAAGCAGCTCATAACGGGCAACTCAAAAGCCAACTAAAGATTCTCGCAATGCTTGGAAAATGGCGACACTACTTACATCCCAGGAGAGGAGCAGCAGCCAGAGCACTCGAGTGGGCCATGAAAGCGGAATTCATTTAAATTTATGAACCAAGGAATTTTCATAGGGATAACACAAGGGTTAAGCTAAAGGCCTGAACGCCACTTCTGGCCAAATTGTTTATGGCCAGAATGTGTACGGCGAGGTCCTTCTCGATAAAAGCACTAAATCAAATCCATGGGGCATAATCTAGAAAGCAATCAAGCCGGAGACAAAAGCCCAACGAAAGTGGATCATTAAAAGTAATCCCACACTCGAAGAAAGAAGCCACAGGATAGAATAATAATAAGGGGGATTTTTTGTATTAACTGAAGTTAGTTTCCTAAAAAAATTAACACTTTTCAAAGGTCTTTTTAAATAGTTTGTAAATTTAAATAAATTTCCCGAGTTCATTTCATATTTTTCCCTCTCTGTAAGCTTTGCGGTTTTGCAGTGCATTTCTTTGGCTGATTAACTTTGTTTTTGCCAAGCACTTAGTGGCATGTTGCGTGTTTGTTTGCCGCAGTCCAAAATGCAGCAACAGCAGTAGCAGCAGTGTTGCATGCAACCAGGAGGGAACAGGAGGAGATACACGTACTATTTGGCCCTGTGGCAGCAGGGTCATCTCGCATAGCTCTAAGCCCTGCGGTGGCCCAGGACAGGGCTTAGACACATGTAAATCACATTTGGTCCCCTCGGTCCTCCTGCCAGTTAAAGCCACAAAAATGAAAGCCTTTCAAATGAAAGCCTTTTCAGGATGCACCTGAGCCGGGGATTTGGCCAGAGACTGCACAAGGAATTCCACTCAAATAATTCATTTGTGGCCTGTTAGCCTGGAATAATGAGTTTGAAATATTAAGAGATTATTCCTCAGTGCCACAAAAGACTAAAAGTGCTATAAATATCCTTTTGAGAAATTGATTGCCATAAATAAGGCTAATAAATCCTCAAGGATAACGGACATTAAGTAGTGCAATTAAATTATGGCAGAATAAATCAAGACATTTTGATAATAAGCATATTTATTACAAATTTTGAGTTTGGAGAAGAAGAAAATTAAAGCAAAAATAGTCTAGTTTTTAATAGAAAAAAGGTACAATCACTTATAACAGTTTTTATGAGCCGCCAATTAGTCGCAGGAAGCCGCAGAGTGAACAGCAGAAAAAACTGGCGAATGACTTCCGGATGCCAAAAGTCAAACTTTTCCCAAAGAGAAACATGTCCGGGGTAGTGCCTGCCAGTGAAGGGAATTCCAAGAACAGAAACAGCACATAATCAATAAAAAGTCTACCAGAGAGCAAAGCACGCAGAGCACCAACAAAATAAAAGGACGAACTGTGAACCGAACCTATAAAAGGTAGAAAACAAAGAGAAGCCAGAAAGGATATTAAGGAAGGGTATAGATTTTTAGATGCCCTGTTAAAGAGTATTCAACTTAATAATTTATATTAAGTAGATCACTGAATTTGAGGTAAAAAAGGGTGTTAAATAAATACAAATACATTTGTTTCTATATGTGAAAATATCTTTATTAATGTAATCTTTGATTAAATATTTAAATTTATAAAACAACAATTTCTCTTCATTTTCTTTTTACAAATAATATTTTTCCTTTACTAAAACAGCCCAAGATACCCCAACTTTCCTCCCAACTTTTGCTGGGAAATCCATAAAAATGAACCACTCTGTCTGCTGGTTTTTATTTGTGTTTTTTGTTTCATGTTTTTCCTGCCGCTTACGGGACATTTTCGATTTCATTTTCACTTGCCATTAATTGTTCAGGCCGCGAGGTGGTTTCTGGCAGCAAATGGACAGCCAGGCAATTTCCCACACATGAAATATATACAAACATATAGACGAAAGGCAATAAATATTTGATTAATCAACAAAAAAAAGGGAGCAAAAATAAGAGAAAACCGTGTCCGTGCCACACGGCGTATACGCAACAAGTGACTCGAAGACGAAGAGCCACACGAGCTTTTCACGATGGCTTTTGTTGTAAAATTTCATAAGTTCAAGTCACAAAAGTTAATGAAAAATGCTCGCCAGCGAGCTGGCTGAGAGATCTGTCAGCAGTCGTCGTCGCGTCGGCGGAAAAGCGGAAAAGCTCGCCAAGTGCCAGTTGAATTCTTGCCGCGTCGCAGGCCAAACGTTTTTTCCTTTTTCATAATTCAATTTGGGAACCGAGCGTGTGAATATTGGAAAGAAGAAAATATTAATGGCCCTCGTTTCGATAAGCTCTAACAATCCGTCTATTGATTGCCGGATGACGCATAGCACGCATGGATCTACTATATCTATATAATGTTCGTTTTAATGTCGTGCCTCCTGTAGAAGCTACGTGAAATTAAACTAATTAGCAGCGGGCCGAGTCACAATATTACGCATACGCCCCCAGCGCAAACAGAAATTCGCTAAAGCAACAAAGGTGCCACCGTGTGTCCTGTGTGTGTGGCCAGAAGCACCACCTGAAACCAGTTCAAACTGGTCGCTCAGTGGGCCAAGAGCCGTGAATGTGGGCCAAAATTCAAAATGCAAATAAATATTAATCACAAAGCAACAGTTTTATGTTCTTAAGTGGAAAAAATCGGAATAAAATCGGTATATATTTAAAGAAAGAAAAAAGTAGCAAGTGAATAAGTAAAATCGAAGTGAAATTTGAAGTGGAAAATAAATTTGAGAAATATCTAACAGCTTGAAAATGAGTTTGAGACTACAATAAACCCCTTTTATTTTTTCAATATTTAAGAAAAGTGTCCACATAATTCTTAAATTATTTCTACAGCTTAAGAAAGAACTTGGAGTGTTCTTATAAATCGCCAGAAATTTTAGATCAAGCTTGAAATTTCCAATTAAATCGAGTTCCAGCTGACTTTTTCCATGCAAATTATTTTGCGTTTGTTTTTTTGGCTTGTGAAATGCTTGCTGAAAACCCAAGAAAACACAAGTGAATAAAATACAAGTGGGAAATCAAACAATTAATTTACTCTTTCAGCTTTTAGCTTGTTAATCTGCAAACCGGGCTCATGTATCTATATGTATGTATTTGCCATACTTAGCTCCTGCTCAGCACTCAAAATCATTTAGAAAACACTCATAAAAACACACATATAATATTGTTGAAATGTAGCCAAGGTCAAGGGCCGTACACCCCATGACCTAGTACAAAAACAAAAACAAAAAACAAAAAAATAGAGAACCAGTGCCCAGCACGCGCCTCTTTCTCGCCCCTTTTCGCTAAACTCGTATATATTTTACCCAAAATCTAATTTTATACTCGTAATTTTTGCGGCTCTGCGTCTGCTTCTTGTTTGGTTTTTATTTTGGCAAAAGCACCGAACCGAACGTGCAAAGTTTTATTTCATTAGCTTGTTTATTTTTGGCCAGAAAACGAAACGAAATTTTAATTTTTCTTCAGTCCGTTTGCGTTATTATCTCTCCTCACACTTGTCTTGGCCTCTTGATTGCTTCGTTTTCTTTTGTTTTTCTTTTGTTGTTGCCCCTTTTGATTGCTGGCTTTATGTATATATAATCTGTGGGATGTGTGGGCGATGAGTGTGTGCGATTCCCATTTAATGATGGACATTATGGCTGTAACTGGGCTCGTAAAAGGAATTAATTATAGTTGCCTCTGGCCACTTGAAAGTGTTGTAAAAATGTTTACGACTCCGTTCGGTTTGATTCTCGCTTCTCCTGATGGCCTGTGTGATTGACTTCTTGGTTGATTGACAAGGAATTGAGTGGCCAAATGGCTGATGAAAGGATTTATGCTTAAGTAATGCACTTGGGCCAGCTTAGCCATCTTGTGGCGCCACGGGGCGTATGAGCAATCTGAGGCTGAGGGGAATTAATTCATCTAAGGCCTCTTAAACTTGCACTTTATGGGGTAATAATTTTGTGAATTATTGTTAGCTGCCATAAAATGCATTGCAATTATTATTCTGTATAAATTTGGTTAATGAAAAATCTGTCTTTCGATGAAATTGGTAAATTTTTCAGTCATGTAGAGACTTCAGAAAATAATTTTCCAGAATCAAATTAACTTGGTCTCGTGGGACAATTTCCTAAAATGTTGCAAGCTATTAAAATTGTAATAAAAATTGTAATTACTCGGGAAAATATGTCTTTTAATTACGTTTTTCTTTTAATTTGCCGAATTTTTACTGAAATATTTGAGTTAATTATTAGGTGTCAAAAAATGTTGGTAATTTTCTTAACAGAATTTAAACATTTTTGCAAATCTGTTACATATTTTCCAGAAATTCTTGGCTGGTACAAATTTTCTACTGATGTTGATTTTATTTCCCTATTGTAATTTTAATTTTCTCCTTAAAAATAACTACCCAATAATTTTTCAAAATTATGTCCAGCTGCTGTTGCTTTCATGGAAATTACCCTTATTATTACGAGTGTAATCTGGCATAAAGTTAGCCCAATTTGTTCGACTAATTTCCAAATTCGATTTGCTTTTGCTGACTCTTGGAAATTTTCAATTGAGTTTTCCCTTTTAATGCTTCATTTGAGCCCCGAAGCAGCAGCAAGCTGTTTATAAATGGCTCTGTTACTCTGTTAGCTAAGCACTTTTCAATTCCTGTGTCCTGCCACGCCCCCTCTGGTGTTGGGGCAAACAGCTGTCTAAATTTATCGCACCGAGGCAATCAATAAGCGACCATAAAACTAATTGCGCCGTGTCTTGAACTAATTAAACTCGCACAAACACACGCGGCAGTAATTTGCCAGGCATTTGGAATTTTATTTTGCTCCTTGGTTTTCCCTTTCTTTTAATACCCTTCCTTGGGCTGGTATGAAATTGGGGAGAGATTTTAATAAGCATTTTAGCTTTTTAATATTTTTTAGTTGTAATAATTTTATATTGTGTATTTCTGAATAAATAAACAATTTATTTAACTTAAAAAAGGATCCCATTTATCTCTAGCAAAAATCGATTTTAAATCGATAAAAATCGAAATATAACTATGATTTATATTTTCAGTTAATATTTTTTATAACTGAAAGCACTTGTAAACTTTGTTAAATAATGTTTTAACTTATATTTGTAATATTAAACATTTTTTTATCGTTCTTAAAATCTTAATTCATTGTTAATTATATTTAAAAAAACAAGCAAGGGTATTAAATCTTCGTCTTCCTTATTTTCTCCTTATTATTTGCTTTCAACATTTCCTAGAGAGTAACTTGAGCTCGCGTTGGCGTATCCTGCGAGTGAGTTAGGCCAAGTTCCGTTCGCTTGAGCTAAGTAATTTTGAGGCGGAAACTGGCAATTTCCGCTTGCCGTTGCCACACTCGCGCCCACTTACACACACCCTCACACACACTTGCCTGTACTTGTGCACGCGCACTTGGCCGAAAAGAGCTGCTTGCTGCCATTTTTATTTGGCCAAAAGTCCAAGTCAACGAACTAAGCGGACTTAAGGCATAGTTTGCGTGCTTAAGCCTGACGGAAAAGCCAGCGATGGAGCAGGGTAGCCAAAAGTCGAATTTAAGATGAGTTTTTTTGGTAAATAGAATTGACTTAGAGATTTAAATCTTAATTTATTAATTTAATAACCTTTTGACAATAAGGGAAGGCTTGTTTAAATGATTTAATTCGTTCCTAAATTCAAGATAAACTTTAAAGAGTTTTAATATTATTTCTTATTTATTTATTATTATAAATCTATTATTATTATTTTAAAATCAGCATTGTTTGAATGCTTAGTTTACCAAAACAATCATTCAAATATAAAAAATAAATTTAAGGAAAATTTAGAGAGCAATTATAGAACAAAATTCCGGCAATTATATTCTTTTTTGCTCTGAACGAAATAAAAAGCAAACTAAACACAAACAAAAAACCCCTCCAAAAGGGAAGCCAAAATTAATAATTACCATTATCTTTATTCCGGCGGTGTGACCTCGGTAAATGCAAATAAATTACGGGTCCTTAAAAACAGAAATTAAATTTAATACGCCGCGAATAACGAATAACGAAGGGCAAACAAAAAGCGGTCAACAACAAAAAACGGAAACTTATTCAAATACCAAACAAAAAAAAAAAACAACAACAAATCAGATAGCAAAGAGCCAGGCAATCAAAAACACACACTGACGCACACTCGCTCACACACACAGCGGTTCAACAATTAGGAGAATCCACAAAAAAAACACCAACATAAACGAAAACCTCCACAACCACCACACTACCACCACCAATCACCACCAAGTTCACCATCAACCCACCAGAGTCGCACCACCGAAACTCACCATGAATTTGATGTTCCGCAAGAACTTCCGGGAGGGGGCCAGCAAGTCGGGCGGCGGGGGCGGCAAGCTGCAATCGAAGGCCAACAGGACGAAGCGCTCGCGAGACATGGGTCTCGTCCAGCAGCCGGAGGAGATCCACTACAGGACGCATCTCTTCTTCTCACCCAATCGTCCTGGCTACGATGTGGGCGAAGGTAAATTCGTATGCAAAGCGTTTTCCCTTGCTTAAAGACAACAACAACAATAAGAGCAAGCACAGCAACAATAGCAAAGAAAATATATATATAAAAAAAAAACAGCAAACACAGCAGCAGCAACAACCAAAGCCAAAGCAAACACACAGTAGAACATCGAAGGTGTGAACTGGGGAAATAATATTATTTAATATTTATTTTATTAAAAGAGCAAACAAAAATAAGTTTGCTCAAGGATTATTCTTAAAATGGGGTCAGAAAAGTATATTATTTCAATAATTTTTAATGTATTATTTTAATAATTGT
>JAEIIL010014316.1:0-14503 GCA_018905715.1 Drosophila lini | reverse complement strand
TTCGTGACCGAAAAATCACGTTTTTATGACCAAAATTCTTGTTTTTTTTTATCAGTGTACAGCCTTCCAAGAACCTCATCCCTTTCGATTACAAAAAAAGAAAAATATTTACAAACTAAATGACGATTGAGTGTTTCCAATTTGGGACACGGATGTCAGGCAGCTCAGTGCGAGCAGAGCGAAGTAAAGCCATCAGACAATTGGAACTCCTGTCACGTGCACGAGAACTGCAGTTGAAAAACTGCAAAACTACCCAAGCAAATATGTATAATTGAGCATAATTGATTTCGTGAAATGTGAGCAATTATAAACTCGATGTGCGGGGGCATTGTGAACCGAATGGGAGTAAAAGCAATTCGATGTTCAAAGCTAAAACCCTATTAAATTGGGGCTGGCATGGAACTCACAGGTGACCACTAATCCAAAGAGGCCCTGGGGCTGGGCACTGCACTGCACTTGACATTTAACTGACATCTAAAACTAAACACAGACACATTAAAATGTAATTAAAGGCGGGTCAAGCCAGAGTAGAGCAGGACGCGCGGGTTAAAGGCAACCGCCTCAAGCGATACTGCAATTAAAGGTGGCGGGAATGCCTAAAATTGATTTTGCCATTTGCCCTGGATAATGCCCGAGTAACGGCTAATCTGAACCGCCTCCATCCAAAGGTAAATTGTCCTGGACAGGCTAACTGCCGAAGAAAAAGCGGAACCGAATGATTATTAAACATTTATGGGACATCTGAACAGGCGTAAAGTTGACTTTGTGAGCCATTGATTTTCATCCACTTAGATATATGTTTATTAAGATTTTATGAATATAAATATATCCACTTAAATTGTAAAGAAAAAATGTAAATTCAAGCACAGATTTTTCTTTCAAATTTCACACACATATTTTCGTCCAATAGTGTAGTTTACCTTTATTATTGTTTAATTTAGCAACACTTCATCTGACATAAAATATCTAACAAATAAAATCTTTATAAGGCTGGGAAAACCTATTTCTGTTTGGATTACTCTTGACAAAATTAATCTCATACCTTCCCGCACTTCGGGAATAGCATTTAAACGCAAAAATAATTTCAAAGACTTTCAAAGCCATTTGTTTTTATACAAATCCCTCCTTGTATGCTCTCTTCAACGCCAAGTTTCATTACCTCACGGCTCATCAAGTCACCCACTTGGGCACTCCAGAAGAAAACTCGAAACTTAGCCCAGAAATGGTAACCTCTCAGCCCAATTTATTGCCCGAACCTAGCATGAAACCCGACCTAGGGCTGACTTTGGGCTAATCGACAAACTTTAGTTTCAAATATATTATACCCCTGGACTATTAATCAAATACAGGTAGCAGCGAGGGCGGAGTAACAACACAGTTTTCAACAACCACATTACCCAGGGCTGGGGAATGTGGATAGTAGCTGCTGCCACTCGATTACCATGCAAACATTCAATCGAAACAAATTCCAATTCAATGAAAATAAATGAGCACGACAAATAGCGACTCTTCTGCCCAGGCACACACACAAAATAAATTTGACAGTATTTTTGGCGGCGGGGAATCGGAGGAGAAGGGATTACAAACGGCAGCCAGGCACGCCAAGAGCTCCTTGGGCCTCCAGTTTCAATGTTCTTGACATATTCCACTTGTTTATTTACTCCACGGCCAGCAAAGACAGCGGCTCATCGGTGACAAGGAGTTGGCTACACTCAGCGAAAATATGTACAAATATGAATAACTACTTTATAAGTAAAGTATTACGACCCGTTTTAAAAATGATTAAAAAAGTTTTATCTGAACTGCAACAAATGATAAAAAATTAAAAAAATACGATGATTTACTTTTAATAAAAACGACATGTGTTTTCAGTTAGTAAAGTACTCATAGTGCAGCATAAATTTGCAAGCTTAGATTGTTTTCAGTGTGAGCTGAGGGACGGGGTACAGGGGGCTGAACTTACCTCCGCCGCAGGTGGCAGAGCACTGCGACATCGGTGCCATCTCCCAGTAGTAGAGCGGCTGGGAGCAGGAGTTTCCATCGCCACCGCAAACGCCGCAGCCGTCGATTTTCTTCGTGGAGCCGATTTTCAAGTCGCAGCCAACGCGCTGGAAAGGGAAGAGAGACATGGACGGCGGCGTTAGAAGGAGATAGACACAGGCGAAGACGAAAGGTAAATAAAAATGGCTGCGTAAATAAAGTGTAAATCAACTGTTAGTGGTATCAATAGCGTAACACACAGAAACAACGGCCATCGTAAATAAAATATGGAAATCAATGGCAAAGAATCCATTGCATAAGCTTAGGCGTAGCCTGGATAGGAATAAACAAAACAGCAGTCGGCCTTTGGCACATATGTATGTATGTATATCCGGTATTCTTTTGTTTGATTTTGATTCGATTCTTTTCACATGAGTTCACGGCCTCATTGTATATATGTAGATACATACTTGTATACTCGTTATAAGGTTTTGTGGGAAATAAAACATGCAGCTTCTAAAATATCGGATTCTTGCTTACCAATTAGGTCCAATATAAGTGAAAAAGTACGTAAATCAATACAAACTATCAGAAGTAACTAAATCGAACAAGTAGGAAAGTTACAATTGAGTCTGACTCGACTGTGACATACCCGGTACCCAAAGCAATGTGATTGAACTATTGATAAATACATTATTACAGCACCTATAGAGAGTTAATTTTCGTAAAGACATACATTGTTTTCATTGTTAATAACTCCCATGCCTATTATCCGATTTTATAGAAAACAAACGTGACAGGCTATATATTAAATAACACTTTTTACTTTAAACCAAAATGCAATTTTATAGCTTAGTTACTTGGCTAAATATTTAAAACTAACTTGATCAGCCTGCAACAAATATTGTATAGTTGTAGCTCTTGCTCTTATAGTCTCTGGACAGATGGCTGGTGATTTTGATTAAAAATTATATATTATGGGTCGGAGATGCCTTCTTCTACCTTTTACATAAATTTTCAATGGGTACCGGGTAAAAAGTTGGTGAAACTTAAAATTTGTATATTTTTTAAAATGAAAATATTACTTAACTTTTTTTAAAAGCTGTGCCTTTTGTGGTTAAACTGCTTAAACTATATTTTTATGTTTGGATAATCATGAAACTTTAATAATTGTTAACCCAGTTCAGTGATGCTCGCCTGCAAAAACATATCTTTACATAGAAGTTCATATTTAAATTTATTTTTTTCCGGGAAAATCCTGCAGAAAATAAGGAAACTATTATAGCTCAAGCAGGGCCCTGCCTGTATACCATGAACGAATGACAACAATTTAGCGACTCGCCACTTTGGTTGTGCTAAGTCAGGCATTGGCATTTCTTGTCGGCTGACTTGATTTCCTGCTGGTTGATGTGCGTAAACCGCAAGACAAATAAGCAGACTCGAAGCCCGCGGCTCGCATTAAACGACGTCAAGCTGGCAGCAATCTATTTGATTTATTTATAACAAATATATGTACATATACACATATTGCTTCCATATAAGTGTAGGCACAAAAGCCATGTACTATAATGCCCCTGGCAGCAGCCAATGCTGCCGCTGCTGCGAAGCAATGTTTGCCGAAAAATAAAAATAAAACCCAACGCAGACCGCATGACATATTGGCTTTTATTACAACAAATTGGGGTGACGACTTGGCGGCGGTTAGGCGGAGAAAACTGGGATAGAAACTGTAAACTTTTTTAAATAGGAATTAAGATGTTTATGCAATGTTTTAGTTTAAGAGTACTTCATAAAAATAAATAAAATATCCAATGCTCATATTTTTAGCTTTTTAGCCTGATCCCAAGTTCCGCCAAGGCTTTTGCCGTCGTTTAACATTATTGTAAGGATGCCAAAGATATAGCTACCCTGGACTTGCCAGAATCTAGTAAGACTTCGATGAATATGCCCCATTTTAAGACGCAAGTTGCCTTTATGCATTATTATTATGTGAACTAACCTGGCCAGTCTGCATGAGTATGCCCATTTGTTTATATGCCATTTACATGCTCAGTTCATACTCAATCTGGCGATTTGAAGCTTTCCCAATACCCTTAAAATATTTTTATGTATCAAAAGTCAACTAAAGCTAAAGCTAAATGTAAACGTCTGCTTATGTAAGGGCTTAGCCACACCAGAATTCAATTCCGTTTAAAAGAAAGTATAAGTTTAAATAATGAAACAACGTTAAAAATAATAATAGATAGAAAATACATGAAAATTACACGAAAATAAAAGGAATTACTAATTGGTTCCATAGGAATTAAAAATGACATAGCTGAAAATAATTAAACAACCTCGTTGAACTTAATTTTTCGAGTGCCCCTCGGCACCCATGTCAACATACCGGAGCATACTTTGCAGCACATTTCATGGCAAGCTCCCTGTCGTAGCTCTGGGAGCAGTTTTCGCTCCTCTGGCTCGAGCTGCCGCTCCGCTCGTCGTTGCCCTGGGGCATGCTTTATTGGCATTTCAATAGTTGACTTTTGACGGCAGCAATGGCAGCAACGGAGCCAAAGCAGCCTGCATGTCACCCACGCCCACCCCTTTCGGGCGCCCACTTTATGATTTATTTATGCGCCGGAGCATAATGATACAAAGGCGCTCGTGTTATGCAATCTACATACATATACATATGCTTAACGCTCCTTCGACGAGCGCCAGAACGAAAGTAGCTTTTGTTTTCGTCTCTTTGGGTTTTCGGCAACGCCATGCCTACGGACTCACCCAACAATTCCACCAGGAAACCTGGGAAGGTACTTGTAATTTATCGTTTTCCGCCCAGCCGCACAGTGGCGCATCTGAGCCCAAAAGAGTTTTAGTTAGGCAAAGCCAAATATATATACATATAAAGATATCATTTCCTAGAAATTCTTGCAATAATAATAAAGACATCCAGGTGAGAATGGAATACACATTGGCACTGCAGTGCTGCCTGCCATCGCCCACTGTGCGTCGATGGGGAGCACTTGGAGTGGAGCGGAGAACCCGACCGGAAGGATATCGCCCCTCAGGTACTCCTCATACGTTGACTAAGTAAGATAGAACTCACCTGGCATTTTCCTTGGATGCACATATCCAGGCTACCAGAACGACAGCGTGTTCCGTCTTGGACGCGCGCCGACAGTTGCACAATGACGCTCTGCTCGTCGTAGTGCTCCGATTCCTCGTCGTGGCCGCCACCCGTCTCCCGGGATATGTCCTCAACAAGGTGCGCCGGGTGGCCTCTGTGAATGGAGAAGATATCTGGCATCAAGGGCATTCATGATGTAAGTGAGAAATTGTTTCCCAGATGCACGTGATTTAACCTATGGTTAGGCTTACAGTTACCAAAAAGGCTTTGCAAGTTGACTAATTAGAGGTAAATCAACCAAGACTGCAAAGTAGGTAGTAAAACTAATTGCATACTTTTCGTTAGCTTCTCCCAATTTATCTAATATCCTCCGTAAATTTCAGTATTTGATATAAATAGCCCGCTTCAGTTTTTGACTAAATCTCACAACTTTAAAGCTTGGAAATGATTTATTCAGCCATTTATAAAAAGGGAAAAGAAAGTCGCAGCAGCCGTGCTGAATTTTGTATACCCTTTCGTACATTTGTCTTTAAAGATAATCGGGGTAAAAGTAAAAAATAAATAAAATACAAACGGACTAACCGCAAGACAACAAAACCACAAAAACCAAAATCCAAACACAACTGCCACTAATTTCTACCGCAATAGGAGGAAAACTCTACAGCAAAGAAAACCCAAAAAGGCGCAAATAACTTTTTTATTGCCACAAAACAAGGAAGTAAGACGGACCAAGCCACATAAATGTGAACGCAAATGGAAGCCACTTGAAGCCGCACGGAAGCCATGATGAATAATGAGTGCACATCCGACTGAACCAGCTGCACCACTGTCCGAATAGTTGTGGCAGTATCCCCATATCCCCCTATAAGCTACACATAACACATTTTCACAGACTAAAAAATTACATTTCTGTAAATACATTCGCGAAATTATCGTTCTACATTTTTTAGATATTCACAAAACTTTATTTAAAATTAGCGATCTTAAGCGATTGTGTGTTGTTAACTCTAAGGCTAAGCCAGGTCTTTTAAATGAAAATTTTTACGAAAAGCACCCATAAGAAAGGAAACATGCAACCCACTATGGTCAAAAAGTGCTCATAAAACTGAAAGTTCTGAATTCTCTGATAAGCACGAATAAGACTGAAAAGCATTTCATAGAGGAGTTAAAACACCTGTACTGTGCTTGAGTTCTTTTTGGGATCTGACATAATAATCGAGTCTCGATTATGTGGATTATATCAAGCCAACTAAGATCGAGAGCGCTCAGTGGCATTGTTTTTGATATCCGGACCACCGAACGCGAGCGACGAACGTCTGGAACTATTTCCTGCTCCAATCAAAAAAAAAAAGTAATATATTTATATTTTATGATGAATAACCCGCAGTACAATCGTTCGCCACCAGCTACCAGCCAACTCCCACTCACACTCACCTGCACGTGAGAGCACAGGGCTCGACGTAATCGTAATGCGGTGTCCACTTGTACAGAGTGCCATCGTAGGGGACGTCGTTGTAGGCGGCACACTGGCTGGAGCGGAAGTCCTGCTGCTCCGGACAAGGCTGCATGTTGCAGATGCGGAAGCGGGCGCTCTCGCCACGGCAGCTGCCGGGGCTGCTGCACCTTCGTATCTGTTGCATGATGCCGCCGTCGCAGGTGCGCGAGCAGGTCGACCAATCCGACCAGGTCGACCACTGACCGGGTCCGCCGCCTCCTGCATTTTGGCCCTTCGCTCGCTTCTGTTGCTGCAAAGAAACGAGTGATAGTTGGTCGCCGTCTGAAAAGCCTTGCACACTCACCTCAAGCTCATTTTCTAAGTCGGACGCTGTGTTCCATGTATCGTCGAATGCCTGGCTAGCATTTAGCTTCTTTGCCCAGGCGGGTCGTGCATCCAACAAAAGGCAAAGAGTTACCTGAAAAGCGGAAAGCAAAAGGTTCAAAGTATAAGTGCTTACGTCGATTAGGCTACTAGGAAATTGATGATACGATATGTGTTGACAATACTTATTTTAATGCAAACAAATTTAAAGACCCGGTGTTTCGGCTGCTTTCTGCCTTTTTCAATACCACAGTATAAAATAAAATTAAGTAAATACATATTTAAGTGGAATTGTGAATCGAATCCACAAATCTATCACTGTATGCAAAGCTTGTTAAGGAATTTAAATTGGGTAATCTTGGACGCCGACATCCTTCACCTCAATAACTCTCTGTATGTGACATGCTTGACATTCCTATAGTCCACTTTTACAGCGATTCAAATGGTTTCATCTCGCGCCCTTTCCGCTTATCACGTCTGTCTCCCACTCTGGTTTTACTGATTTTCATATCGAAGGAATATTAACCTGCGGGCACGCATCACGTCTACACATCTACGCACGTTTAGGGGACCTGGAACTTGAAAGCAATCCCACCGAGCTCGTGGAGGGGTGAAATCGTTGGTTGTCTGCTGGCTCTGCTGTCACCGCTGCTTTATGGCGTATCGCATTATGTCCACGTGCTTTAATTTACCGAAAACTACTTATATAGGAGTATTCTGGGAAACTGCACGCAAACAAGGCCTGTGGCTTAACAAGTCTGTAAGTGTTTATCGTAGATCGAGTAGCTACTAGAATGTTGCTAAGTACTTAGAACATGAACTTGGGTTCGAAATTGTGTCCTATTCTTTTCTCAGTTGGATTAACCTGTTTAAATTGTACGTTAACTAACCCTTTTAAAGTGAAGCTCAAATGAATTACCCTTTGGAAAAATAAAACAAATTTAACCACACAAAAGAAAACGTCTTAATGTTACCTATCTGTTTTATGTTAGATTAACTTGAGCTATCGAGCCAAAGCTTTTACTAGGTAAGGAATAGTGCCTCCAAAGTTGTAGTAGTTTACACATGTAAGCAACCTCAGTGTCCTTGGACACCAACTTCCTTTCGCCTAAGGCCGTCGAGTCCATAAGTGAGTCAAAGTTATTAACGGTGTGCTCTTAATCGCTGTAACACATGTATTTGCCATATCTGCCGGCAGCACACTAGCACCAATGGAAGGTGGCTAACAACTAGTCGGCCTAACAACTTTCTGGCTAAGCCGTGATCTTAACTCTCCGAACTTCCCTGACCTGGCAAAGAGCAATAAGCCGTAAACATTGTAATAGTTAGGAGGCGCAATCTTAAAAGCAAATCAGCTATTACGTGGACCACAGCCCATGTAGTAGCTAATAAACAGCCACAAACAAATCCTGTCTGGTGAGTGGGCCACCAGAGGCGGTGTTATGTAAGCCTTCCGGAACGGAAGCTTATACCGTATAGATTGTCTCCTGCATGAAACATGACCTGACCCAAAAGAACTCCTTTCCACGCCACACCGACTCGACAACTCACACTCTAGATCGGATACCCTTAGGATATGTAAAGCCGAAACACAAGATAGAATGCCCGATAAGGCAAGAGTAGAGCAATAAATGTCTGCAGAATAAACAGAGGTAAGGTAAAGCCCAGAGAGAACTGTTAACAAAATCGGCGTAAAATCTCATATGTCCATCCATGCGGCTAGGAACAGCTACTAAATTACTATTTAAGTATCTATTACTATGTTTCAAGTGTTGCCACTGGTCAGACCCGCACACACAAGGGCCAGAGAGTGGGCTCCCCTAATGGAAATGTTGGAGCCCGACCATTCGGTTAACGTTGGAAAAACAAATAACCAGACCCATTGAAGACTTAGCCCCGGCCACGTGTTTAGGGGGACAGGTGCACACCCTCCACCCCTGGCGGACAGGAAGCCGTTTATTTGTGCGATTGCGGTTTCAGGGCTTTCAGGGGCATGGACTGGGCAAGGTTGGAAAAACATTAGCAAACAGCATTAGACAAGGAAAGCACATTTTCTGCGCAGGCATTCTGCGATGCCTGTAATTATTTATTTATGAGTTGAAACAGTTTCAATAACTCACTTTCGCAATTTGATCCCTGCCCTCTTTCCCTCCCCGAGCATACGTCAAATGCCGGGAGTGCTGCGAGCTTGTGTGTGTCTGTGAGCTGTCGACGTCGTGGCAGGAAGTCATTGTAGGTAGTTAGTTAATGTGCACAGTGGTGCGAAAATGATCAATTTGGAGAAGGAGGGACCTGTGCTGGCATATAATAAGTAATTGCGAGAATGACTTCCTGAATTGGTATTTATAACATTTAAATAGGATGAATAGGAATATTTTCGTATATGGTGACAATACTGCAAGAGTACTAGCCCAGCAATCGAGGATCGATCACCTTCTAAGGACATTCCTACGCAATGTTGCAAATAAGTTATTTAATTTCTAAGCTTCTGAGTAAGTTTTTAGAGAAGAGTATTAAGCAAGGACTTAACTCTTTTTCTCGAAAATTGCCTAATAACTATGTCTTTGGAAAGGATAGTCACCAGACTTATGATAATACAGAGGTATTTTCTACCCTCCTGAAATGTACCCCAACGAGAAGGAAAAGAAGAGCGCTGTTAACGTTGCTGTTAATTATCGATATATGGTGCAAAGCACAGAATTGGGCAGCAATGCGAAAAAATATGTTTGGCTTTAAGTCTCTTGGTCTTTTCTCTATCTAGCTATCAAAGATCAGCTGTTTATTTACGAGCCGAAAATATTTGACAGCCAGTCTGGCTACTTGTCAACGTTTGATCTTACATTTAAACAATATTTCATAGCTGGGACTTAATCTGATGGAAAGTTATTACAGGGAGATTAAAAACATGACTTAAACGAAAAAATTTAAGCACGTTTGAATCCGGTTTTTATGTTATGTAGTTTTGATATATTACTTAAAATATAAAATTGACAAATTTGATTTACTAAAATTAGAAACTAAACTGACAAAAGTAACTACTGTACTGTACTGCTGTTCTGTAATATTTTTGTTGGGAGTGTAGTTATATTCATTTAATTTAATAAACATCCTGTTCTGTTATTTAGGTCGCGTTTATAATTTTTATATTTTTTCATACTACGTCTTCCGGCTTGAGCGCACTGTGCCAGCCAGACAGCCAAGTCTATTTCCAGAGGCAGAGTTAGAGACAGTATAGCACATAAGACAGGCCCAGAGGGATGGAGAGGGAGGGCTCTTGGCGGCAGGCAATTTTTGCATAAATACTGCGGCATGGTTGGTTAGGTCGGGGCGAGAGAACGAAGAGCATCCCTCCAGGATGCTACTGCCAAATGCCAAAGCGTGAGGGAGTCCGGCAGACGATTAGACTGTCAAACATGACGACGGAGCTGGGTGTGGGGAGGGGGAACGAAGGACGGTGCTGGGGTCTTTCCAGGTAAACGTTGTTCCGTCAGTTGATTGTATTGTAACCGGCTGGGGGGCAGGCGGGCTGCTGTATGTGTATTACGTTCTGCTGGATAATGTGTTTGTAGCGTTACTTCAGTTATTTATTCAAAGCGACAGCGACAGGCGGCGCAAAACGTCAATGAGCTAAAATTTTCCTATGCAAGGCTGCACAGGTAGCTGCCGCAAAACAGAAGGTGAAGGAAAAGGGGCGGGATCCCGGTCGCATGGTTGATTTAAGGGCTAGGACGCTGTAGCCACAGCCAGCACAGATACGGATACAGTTACAGTTACGGTTACAGTTACAGGAGCAGCAACAACGATGACATGACAAGGGATGGATCCAGATGGATGGATGGATGGATGGTTCAGCCGGTTGCCTAGAACCGGGTTCTGGGCTTTTGGGTCTTGGAATTGATGGTTCTTCCCTGGCTTATTTCCTCCCCGCTTCTGTGCTCTTTTGGGTAACCTGTCCGATTGTCTCTGCCTGTCTATCCATTTGACTGACATTACTTTGTCATTAATTTCAATGGCAACACTTAACGCATGTGGAAGCAAAGGTCAACTGTCAAAAGCCGCATCCTTCCCAAAATAAAACTCCAACTAGAAAAAGGCCAGGTATTCAATACACACAGAAAGTGATTGAAGGAGAAGCAGTTCGCCCATCTCCGTCTCCGATTTCTGTAATGCCATTTAACGGCAATAAGTGGCAATGTTAACTGTTTCCGGCTTTATATTTAGTCCGTCTCGACTCGATATGGCTTCGCCATGAGTTCTATACACTATCTAAGCTGAAATAATTTCTGTGGAAGAACTCAACTTGAGCTTGCCTCGGTATATTTCTAAGTTCACTTAACCAAAGTGAATAACGTTGTAAAAGCAAAAAATATACTATCTATAAAACGTGTATTTTAATTATTGGTAACTATTTAATAATCTGTAAAAGTTCATCTTTATGTTTACTTTTCCAAAAAATTTATTGTATACAATAAATATATGTTTTATAATAAATGACATATGTATTTTTTATTTGAAAATGCTTTTAGATCTCAGTAAAAAGGCAAATAAAGTTGGCGTGGGCCACCAGGCCTTCAAGGGATTCAAACATAAAGATTATAAAGAATCGGTGCTTGGTGATTCACCACATGACAATCAAATATTATACGACCCAGTGTTAATCGATAAAAAGAAACAACATATAAAAAGTCAAAACTTTTGTTTGAAAGAAACTAAAAACATTTGAAAGCCCAAGAAAAAGAGAATAAAGTGCAAAGTAAACAGATAAAAAGAAAACCAAAATATTGATACGAGCAAAAACTTTGTCCATAAATATCATCTATGATTTAATGGGTTATAGAACCCGTATGTATGTTTATGTAAGTATGGGGATGTGGCCGTGATGATTTGTGCCGCAAAAGCAAATTTTGCTTTTCCGGGGCATTCGATGCTTGCATGTCGGGAAGTCATTAACTCTAAAATGGAATCGAAACGAAATTGAAATAAAATGCACGGCATGCCGAATGTTAAAACGTCAAAGGGAGCTGGTGGGTGGAATCGGGGTGGCTGGGCTGAGAGTTCCAAACAAAAAAGGACGAGAGTCGCGGGACGAGGACTCGCAGACAGAGCCTTTGGAGCAAACGGATTACATGAAAGTGTTACAAATTTGTATGCCTGTTCTACATGTACGAAAAAAGGTCATGAGAGGAGGCAGAGATGCTCTGGTATCGGGTGATGAATAAAGAGGCTGCGAAGCCGAAAAGGAATGCCGGAGCAGAGCTTGGTTTCAACTGGAGTCGCTACGTGATATTTGCACAAAAGACGAGACAATTTTCATGAACCCTCCACCACCCCATTCCAACAACAGGCCAGAGTGATCTTTTTCCCGAAAAAAAAGAAGTACATATGTAGGTAACCCCTTTCTGATATTGAGTTTTCATGTATAGGCCTATAATTTATAATCTGATGTAAAGAAATATTTCAGAGCTTATAGAAAACGAAATCTCCCTCGTTCGACAATCGTGTCAAAAACAGTGGTCTTAAACGTTGATAAATCATTGATGAATCAATGATAAACATCCCAGGTCAGCTCATGTTAATTTCAGTAATTTTGTATGGAAATTAATCAATGAAATATCAACAACACCAAAGTGTTTGCTGATGAATAACTGAAGAATTCTTCAGCAGTGTTACCAAGCGACTTTAGTTTAGGACAACATTCCAAAGTTTTATCCAAATACAGCAAATGGAGTACTCTTGAAAATCTAGAGTGACCACAAAATGCAATACGTTAGCCCAACCCCAACCCTTGCTCCCTTTTCGGGACTCACTTTCCGATGCCATTAATCATCTGGCAAATGGTACAGCTCCAGCTTCGTCCCTCTTCTAACTCCTTGAAGTACTCTTAGAAAACACTCACCGCAAAAGCTTGACAACTACGCCGAGGCCATTAACACGCCGGCACACTACAGACCAAACAAGCACACAACTGCTGACAAACAAACATCGGCAAGACCGATACAGGCGGACAAATAGTGGTAAATAGTGGAGGCTAACGGCTCTTACCAAACACGAAACTTTGGCCCAGATTGCATGCGAGACACTGCAGAAAATGAGCAGACGGAATAAAAAGACACATATACGTACCGAATATGAAAAGAACTTCGCAGGACGGCAAGAAAAATATATTTACTACACGTAACAATAAATTCAGTCCAAAAGGGAGCCAACAACAAGAAGGACATAACAAAGGACCCCAAACGAAGGCGCTGAACCAACGGGTAAAGGCGAACGAGGTTAAGGTTGGGACCCTGCCCCCGTTCCCAAAGAAGAACCTTTCACGTCAGTCCCTTTGTAAGGAAGTGGAGCATTTCTTCACACTTTTCGACAAATTGATTCAATGATTAAATCTTGACAGAGTGAGTCGGCACAAAGGCCGGCAACGTGGAGCCGAGTCCCACTGCTCTTGGGGTGATTAAATTTTCCATCAATTATTGACGGAATTTGCCCTGACAGGAAGGGAGGACGGGAGCACAGTTGCAGGTGTTTTGAGTCGCAGGTCTAAAAACTAATTACCCATCGCGCGGACCTATCGAGTCTAAGCAACCCAGGGCAACGGCCAGAGTTTTTCGCGGTTAGCCTGAAATGGGACAGAGGCCTTTTCTAACTTTAGTTCCATGGCTCAGTGACTTCCATTGTCGTGATTGTGTTAAAGATTTTTTTTGCTTGCCATTGATGTTTTTTCTAAAATGTGACGCCAAATGTCCATTGACATCGGTTTCTGGTCTTGTCCAAAGGCCACTCGCACAGTGGGGTTAATTTCTAAATTCAAATCCCAATTCATAATTAAAATAATAATACCATACAATTACAAATTTTGTTTTTACTTTATGAATCATGCATCTTTAATTATTTTGTTGTTTATTTGAACACTTGAGTCGAGTAGTATTTGTTTACAACACTAAATAATAATAAAGTGACGAAAAAAAAAAAAGAAAGGAAGCTAACTTCGGCACGCGGAAGTTTGTATACCCTTGCAGATTGGTTTTTATATTTATATTATAAATTAAAGTGCTGAAAACACACACAAAAAAGAGTTTCATAACATTTTACCTCTACTTATTATGTTTAAAGTTTGACAGTTACAGTTTAACATGCCCAGCTTTACATTTTCCCTTAATCTACAGATCGCTTCTATCGCAGCTTTATGATATAGTTGTCCGATTTTTATGAAATTTATACCAAAATTCTAAATTAAATAAAAAAAGCTCATATCTCAGAGTAGATGAAAATACGTTGAAAAACAACGATGTTAATATTTTTTTCCTATTAATTTTCCGATCGTTCCTATGTAAGCTATAAGATATAGTCGGCCGCTTTTTATGAAATTAATATCGAAATTCTGAAATAATATAAGATGGCAATATCTCAAAACTGACGCAAAAATTTTGAAAAACAGCAAAGTTATAATTTTTGTTTTAAAAATGTATCGGACATTTGTATGGCAGCTATATGATATAGTCGTCGGATCCGGCCCGTTCCGACATACATATAATGCAGTGAGAGTATATAGAAGACTATATGCAAAGTTTCATTCAGATAGCTTTAAAACTGAG
>JAEIIL010014309.1:0-16368 GCA_018905715.1 Drosophila lini | reverse complement strand
AAAAAAATATCTATATAATTTTATAAATTAAATACCTAATGAAAAAATCTAATTTAAATATCAAACCACAGTTGTTATCTTCTAACACTGACTTAAAAGTGCAAGAAAACGTTTTATTGTTTATTCAAATTTCCCCGCCTTAATAATTTTTATATAAAATTAAATACATTTAAAATACAAAATAAAAACCTTTTAACAAAATAATAATCTAACAAAAACCTATTAAAATCTCCCAAAAACAAACAAAGAAGTGTCCCAAATTAGATTCGATTTCCATAAAGTTAAACCGAATTAGGCGGCTTAAAGCCAGACAGTTTTGTAATTAGCCCGGCCAAGGAGGCAGCACCTAATCAGACGACACTGGCTGATAGGGATTACGAGCTCCAGGTCCTGCCTCCGACTGCCATGGTGGAGTGGAGTTGAAAATTTGCGGCAATTCAGAGTGGAGTCTTTGCCAACAAATTGACTTGACAGACAGGGGCCAAAACATGGATGCGAGGTGGGAAAGTTTTTGACAAACTTTCCGCAAGTCGAAATCATTTATGATAACTTGACACACGCGCCACATATTGCGGAGGAGTCGCAGTCAAATGGAGAAGATTAATTGGATTCAATATTAATAATCAAAGAGGAGGAGAACCCCGAATAGGGTCTTTAATTAACCAGGGGGAGGAGTCAGAGTTAAAGCTCTTGGCAGAGAGACCGTGTAATTGAGTTACTTCCCTTGGATTTGTGCCATTTTTAGCATTTTACCATTATTAAATGGCTGCTGCTGCGACAACAAGCTGTTAATGGCATCCCATAAAAATGGCGACGACGTCCCTCATTTCAGTCTGCCTAAGTGTGTGTGTGTGTGTGTGTGTGCCTAAGCGGCGTCATGATTGTTTTAATGGCTACTTGAACGGAAATTAACTGACAGCTGCAGATAAATGAAATACCCACTCGGGGCGAGCCGCACAATCTTATGGCTCCATCAATTCCGATTGACTGCAGTCGGGCATGAAATGCGTAGCGACTTTTCCAACCATTTTCCAGCGCAATCACCCCCTCCCTCCACGCCCGCATTTCCAAATATTTGCACTCTGAAATGTCAAATAAGCTAATTTCGCCCATAATTCCCATTTCACACAGAGCCCTCCTCGGTGAACTTTCCATGTATGATAAACAGAAATGGCAACCAATTTGCTCCGAAAAACAGCAGGAACAACAAATAAGGCAAATGCAAATTGCTTTTTGGAACGAAGAATATGAAAATTATGAAATATGTGCGACATTTCTATTTGCATACATTTGGCCAAGAAATATAGGGTAGGGGTAGGGGGGTAAATAAAGAAAGTGGGTGGCAAGGTAATAAGGAGGAGAGTAGGGAGGGAAATGTTAAACAAAAGTCAATTTCGTGGCAAAAGGTGAAAGATAGCCTTGTGTGTCGTCATAGAAAAAGGGGACTAATTGAGAAATTTCTGAAAAATTCTTAATAAATTATTAAAGACAAGAGAAAGTTTTTGTCTCTAATTAGATTTTTGTAGACAATGTGAAGGTATTTTTAAATTTCTATGCTTATCAATTAACTAAAATAAAGCTATTAAAAACCTCGAACCAATTCTAAACCAAATATTTAACTAGTTTGTAATATTTATGAACCAGAACTAAATTGTTCTTAGTAATTTATGTTACTCACCAGAAATTGTTATGAAAAATGAGGCTAATGATGTCCAAGGCCCTTTTCGTCAGATTCTTAATATAGTCTCATCAACTCATTCGCTTTTCTTATTCACTCGCTCATGACTTCATCTTCGCCGTAGTTCATGAGGACTCACTTAAGCCCCAGCAGGACCACGCAGGTAGACTAACTTCACCTTTTGGCCAGCGTTTCTTTTTAACGCTTTCCCTTTTAGTGTTTTGGCCATCAGCAGCACACACGCGTGTACAGACCACAAAAGAGGGATCAAGTGAAATGTTAAAAAAAAGAAAGAGGAGAAGAGTGCAAAAAACAACATGCTAAACGCTTTGTAATACGCTTTTGTTTGGCCCGAGAGCCATTAAGCTGGCCAAGTGATAAATACGCTTTGGGTACTCAAGTTTTTTTTCGTAGGGCCAGTAATACACAAAGAAAAAATCTCTAAAAAATTGTAATATACAAAATTTTAATTTTAAATTTTAATTTTATATTTATTCTTTAATAAAACCTCTTCAATTTTAGTTTTTAATTAAGAAATGTATACCCTTTTAATTCTAATTTATGGCCATTTTGCTCTGTGTGCGGTCTCGCCTGCCTGCGAAAAGGTCGCGTGCGGTTTTGGCCAAGTTTAGAAGAGAATTGATTTATGAACGGGGGCTGCTGGTGCGGCCGTTAGCCTTTTTCTTTTTCTCTTCTTGGGCCGCCGTCGATGGCTTGTTGCATGTAATGACGTCATTAGGGGCAAATTGCCCCCCATTTAACGGCAATCGATTGCTTCCGCACGATTAAATATGCTAAGCCAAAGGGGAAGCAACAGCCAGCAACAGTTTGTCTGCTCCTCGGTCGTCCTTTGGCTCCTTGGGTGAGCTATTTTGTTGTCCTTTCTGCTCCGACATGTCGTGTCCTGCTGGTTGACGCCTCCTTTTTAAACTGTTGCGCATTTTTTTGTTTTTTCCTGTTTTGTTTGTTGGCCGACAGCCAAGGCGTGCCGCTGTCTCCGGCCCCACGTCCTTACTGTTCTTGTCTTCCTTTGGCTCCATGGTGTCTCTTTCACTTTCCCCTGCTCGTGGGCGCTCCTTCACTTTCTCCTCCTGGCGCGTGCCAACTTTCACTCGTGTAGAGAAAGGACACGCAATAATAACAGAAATACTGGTGTTCATCAACAAGTTGTGGAATTTATAGAAGGATATTTACATAAAAGTAACTAAGGTTTCCCTTTTTTTCTGGGGAATTAGGAATTTTAAGAGAGATTTTTCTTATAAGTTGACTTTTTTAAAGTAATATTTAAGGTAAAGGAAGCTTATCTTGAGACCGTATATACCCCCATCACACCCCTTGAAGGTGAGTTATTCCGAAACCGTGAATGACTCCATCGCGTGGGAAATGGCAATATGTTTGTGCCGCCTCTCAAAGGCATTTTGTAAGGCTAATTTCTGCTGATGCGAGTGCAACTTAGGTCTGCTCCGTTGGACCGATGCTCGGAACACATCAAAGCCTCTCCCATTCCCCTTCCAGGTCACTGCAGCATTAGAGAAGCAAGGAGCCTGGGTCGGGATACGTTTGATCCCATCATATTTTGGCGGAGGGATTTTGTGTGGTGTGTGTGCAATCAAGATACAAGAACATTAAAATGCGACCTTCAATTTAAGCGATTCAGACATCAAGTTTATTATGCTGCACATAAAGGCAGGGCATAAACTCCGAGCTGGAATCATAAAAAGCTACGAGCGGGCTTCTGGGCGCTGCCGAAAAAGAGTTCATGAACTGTGACGTCTTTGGACTTCCTTCCGTGCGAACAGCGGGCAAACAGCGAGGAGCAAAGGTCACCGGATTACCAATTTCTATTCGCTTGGCTCACCAAAATGAATAAAGATATTTTTGCTATGCAAATGCCAAGCAGCATCAGCGACAGCCTCAGTGCCAGAGACAGTTCCAGCGCCCGAACAAAGCCAGGCTGTCTGGACAATGAAACAAAAGCTTGGCTCTCTGGCAAAATATTTAAATTTTATGCAGCCAAATTGATTTGTTTGCGAGCTGCCAGTTCAACGCACCAAGCAGCTAGGAGAGATGGCTCCATCTCGCAGGACTGCGGCATCCTGGGCGGTCCAAATCATGTGTCGAGTGTTAATGCAAATGTTTGCATACATTTTGGCGGCACACACACGATTCCCCACATCCGAATGGGAGCATTCCCCCCTTTTCCTGTCGTCTGTCTGCCGCCAAGGATACCGAGGATACCGAGGGTCCTTGCAGACTACTACTGCTCCGATCCGGGCAATCGATAAACCTAATGAGCTGTAAGACAGACGGGCAGACAGAGCGACACAGAGCATCGTCGCGGGGTTTGTTTTAAAATTAACCCACATGCGGGGACCCAAAAATAAACTTGAGAAAGAGCACTCAGAGTACTTCCTTGACACACACACACAGAGGCAAGTGTCATAAATTCAAAAGGTGACTTGCTAGGAAAGAACATGAGGCCACAACTCATGATAATTCAAGGCTTTTGCTATTAGTTTATGTTGATTATTTTCTATATAAAAATATCCTTTAGTGTTATGCTATGGATTTTTCCCTAAAAACATCCCCCAATTTTCCCGACGAAAATTATATATTGTTATGTTTCGTAGGAACAAACTTCTTGTTTCGCACCCTTTCAGCTCCGAAATTGGGTCACCTTAGTCCCCCTGAGACCCACACCTTTTCGGGCCTCGTTCATAAAAAAGGTGTTAACCACAGGACAGGCCAATTACTGTAATTGCCCGGCCCACGAAAAAGTGCCACATCACACAGGCATTACCAGCAGATACTCCGCGGCGAACAGGGCGTATACTTGATGCGTGCGACAGAACCCGGCACGCATGAGATTTCCAAAGAAAGCACTTCGATTAATCACATCGAAAGTATAAATAATTTAAGTCAGTCTTTATCTTTATCTTTGTCATTGTCGTTGTTTTGCATTCAAAGATGGAATAAATAAATAAAAAGTGCATTAGAGAGCGCAGCTTGAAAGGGAAAACTGAATCAATCAGTGAAAGCTGTAACTGTCCTGGGCTAAAGTTCAAAGTTCACAGCAAATGTAAAAGGGAAAAAGTCCTTTTCAAAGATTTCTCTTCGATTTTGTCTTGGATTTCTCTTAGCTTTTTTAATTGAAGTCCCTGCAAAACCCCAAAAGCCATAAAGCAAAGCAGCAGATGGCTTAAGGCCAGTCCTCCAGCAATTTAAATTACAGATTCCCCAAAAAGGTGGCTGGGGAGAACAGAGTGCTACTCCAGCTTCTCTCGGCTTAAAGACAGACACCAAATCAAATCCTTCGAATGGGATAAAGACCGCAAAGTGTCCTTGAGTTCATCATTTATCAATGTGTCACTTAGCGAGACTTCTCAGGTCACGTCTAATGATTTGGCTTCTGTGTCTGTCAGCGAAAGTCAAAGGCAATAAATTTCATTGACTCTTTTTTTTTTGAGGGAGGCCAACAGATGGTATTTTGTGACCTTGGTTTGAGTCAACTTCCGTAACGACACTTTAACGAATCCGGCAACATGAATTTGCAATTAAAAAGCAATCAAAATGAATAAAATGGCTGCCAAGCAGCGTGCTCCTTAAATATTGTATGATTTTACAATTGAATTCTGGATTAACAATTGCAAGAGCGGGAGGGAAAGGGGATATTATTCCAGTCAATTCATGTATTTTAATTAATTGCGCAAATGGAAAAGGAAAGTTGAAAATAATGTAAAACCAGGCAATGGCTAAAAGGGAGCGAGTAAATGTAGTAGCAAATAACAATAAAAGTGTAAAAAAAAGAAAACAGGGCTTAATGACAAAATGAGGACACCACCCCTACACCCTTCGCTTTTCAAGGCTATGGCCGTTAGGGCAATAAATTTATTAAATGGCCAAAGAACACACAAAGAACACCCCCCCCCCCACGTGGGCAGCAACAAAAAATCATGTTAAACAAGCTATAAATAAGTGTGTGTGTGTGCCAGTGTGTTGGCCCATGTATCCTGTCCTCAATTGCGTGTTCAAACAACAAAATTAATTGCCCAGCCAGGGCAATCAATTTTGATTAAAGTTGAGTCGAAGCGCGGCCGCCAGAGTTCCAGAGAGCAGAGTGTTTTGGAATTAAAGTGCACTATCCACTATCCAGAATATTCCCAAAGGGCATCCCGGTAGTACATCGTCGGCTTTAAGAGTCAATCAATATAAACATACATATCAGTGAAACCCTCCGGCCGCCGTCGGTGATCGAAAATGCAACGCAATTTGACAGAGTGATCGGAGCGACGTGAAATTAACTAAAGTGTTGCGTGCCGCGTCGGTTCGAGCCAATGGATCATCTATTATGCAACATGGCGGGCAATAGTCGCAATTCGTCCTACAATTGTCTCTCCTCGTGGGACTCCTACGATCGAATACCCAGGTAAGCCCCGAGCAATGCGGACATCGCGCATACGCCCCGTGCGCCGACCTAACTCAATTCGAAATTCGATTTGAGCATCGTGATTGCCATTAACAGGTCAAAGTGGCAGCCAGGCGTCGATTCATAATCGAATCAGAGTCTCAACTAAAAGCTTATACACACAATCAAGAAGGAGGAGGGTCCTTTCGTGGGAATTTCCCCTATAAATATTTGAGTATTTAGTATTTCTGTGAAATTAAGGCCGGAAGTCCTTGATGCAAAATGCATTCCCTTTCCCGAGTAATTTCAGGAATTCCGCCCTCACTTTCAGCTGTCATTTGCACAGACATAAATAAGTGAATATCCCGGAGAGCTCTTAACCTTTTACGAGACGCAATCAATGCAGCTTCCTTAATGGATACTTCAGCGGAAGATGCCGCCTCATCAGAGCGGCAATAAACATGCATGGAGCCGAGAACAAAACAAGGGAAGACCCCCAGCCCTGGGATGCAATTTGTGGGTACCTGAGACCACGCATGGCCTAGATGGTGTCTTTTGTCCGCCTTTGTGATCCCTTGCCGTTGGACCATTGTGTAGACAAAACATACAACCGAAAAAAAGAGCACAAAAAAACCTTTTGCTTTCGCTTTCGGCCGGCCTTGTTATGTTGGGCACATTTTCCCAGTGCTCCTTTTGTGGCCTTTGATTTGCCGGGCTTCGTTGGTTCGTTCCTTTCGAGCGCAATTTCATCAAGGAGTTGTAATCAAATCTCGACACGAAGACAGAAACCTGAGCCCACCACGCACACGAAATTAAATCAAATTTTCTTTAAAAAGCGCCAAATCAAAAATCAATAAAGGTAAAACAATCTAAGCACATCCCGCCGCGGGCTGCCCATTTGCCCATTTTAGAGAGCTTTAAACTCAATATCTGTGGATAATCAAATGATGGCACAACAAAAACACATTAACGTGCAATTTGTCGTTAGCTCAGCTCGGCTTGGCTTTCTCCCTTGCCAAAGAAAATAGAAGCCAGGCCAGGGCCAAGGACCAGGACCTGGGCACAAGAGGCGAATCAATTTAAGTCCAAGTCCAAGTTGGGGGTTACTTTAAAAGTTCATAACTTGGCGCTCTACCCGCAGCTCAAAACTTCACATAGGCAAATTTGTGAGTTCCTGCGGGGATAAATCCAATTATTTGGGGTTGCAAAGTTCACATTAAAGATGTAAAAAGAATTATAATAATACAAAAAAAGCTTAAATATATTTAAATTGTGGAAAATGGGGTTATTTAAAGTAGATTTTATGTGAGTTTTAAGTTATTTTCTTGGTATATTCTAATAATTTAAAGTAATAAAAGAAAAATCTAATCACAAGTCAGCTTTAATGGAATATATTTCTTACTTCAGACCAAAGTTTGAAAAGTTTTAATTGCGCCATATTCAATTACAAATCTTAAGCCAACTTTTCTGGTCAGTTTTCATCTAGACAATTATTTCAGTTGGAAAAGTTTGCAAATTAAAGATGTATAAAAATGCAAAAATAAATCCCCAAGACCTTGTCTTAATTTATACAATAAAGGTGAAGTTTTAAAAGAGCTTCACTTAATTACAATCAACTCTCCACAAGTGCCTGAATTTTATTTAAAAATACATTTGAATAGTTTGGTCTGTGTTTTCGCCACTCTGAGAGCGTTTTCACAATTATTTTCCTTTATGGAAATATTTGCATGCAAACGGAATGTAAATAATTCAAAGTTTTGATTGCATGTGTTTATGTTTGTGGAGTAAAATGCGATTTATTTTATTTGCTCGCCACTAAAGACTTAAAGCGACGAAACGTGGCTCACAAGTGACAAGTGATTGTTGACCCGTTCTCCGGCGGGTCTTGGCCCGAACTTATGGCCAGCTGGCCGGCGATTGTGCCGCGTTCAATGGCCGGCAGCAGGGAGAGGGGAATGAACGCTGCGCCGGCGAGCAAACCGCAGAACAGGGCGAGATCTCCATCGGGGGCAGGTCAGAGTTGATTGTATGCTGCCTTTTGGTTGCTATTTTTTCGCTCCTGGCTTCTGGCCGGGCCATAACTGATTGGTCACTTGCCACAATGTGTGCCATGGTTTGGGCCATGCTCGTTAATTTCGCCACGCACTAGCACTGGCAGTCATCGTCCTTGGTCGTCAAATGGCCCCCAAGGTGCCATTTCTGGTGCCGGGAGCCACTTGAACTATTCGTTCGGTTTCTTAACCTTGACATGAATATTCAGAGTGGCCAAGTATCCCCCGAAATGAGCTGGGACACAGAGAATAATGGAGAGACTGGCCAGAACAAAGGCTAAAAAGGTGGCGAGCAGTTAATTGAATCTCGCTCGAGTTTCCTTTGTCTGCACTTTAAGCCATCCTTTTAATTACTAAAACCCATGCAGCCAGGCAGCCAGTGTCTTGTGCAGTCAAGTGTCCTCTTGGCTGACCCGCAAATGTTCTCTCGCCACTTTGAATATTCAGACACTGAGACTCTTAATGCAACACACGAGCAGAGGAGCATAAAAAATATCCAGCTCTAGACCCTGACAGACGTAAGCTTCGCATTTTGTTGCTAATACGCCATGTGGGCTGGTGCTTGAGCTGTAAAACTCTTTCCCCACTTAAGGCAGCACTGTTGCAGCTGCAGCCAAGTATGAATAAGTTCGGAGAGGAGTCTGTAGTCGAGCAGAACTTACCCTGTAGGCACTTACTCTAGCACTTGCTGTAGCTTTTAAAATAAAATGGGAAAAGTGGGAGCATTTCCTTTGATCTAGTTAAGGGGCAAATCAATACGATTGCCTTCCTGCAGACTATCATCGATGGAAACTCATTCACGCCGCATTATCACAGGGCAACTGGCAGACGCCCTTCGTCCTTGAAGAGCTGTGGGGTGGGGCCTAAGCAGTCACGTGTGTGCAGGGTTGCCTGGTGCCCGGTTTTCCCTCATCCCTTTTCCTTTTTACCAACGCATTTCTTGGGTACTTGCCGGATACTTAGCTGCACGCACTAACCACTTACACAGGAAGGAATACTTGGAAATATAAAAAATATTTAGGAATGGAAATTTATATAATATGCTTAGACTTGCCTATATTTAGGTTTGTTTATTTTAATATTTTCTTGTAGTTAAACTATTTTTAATACAGAAAAACTTAGAAAAAGAGTGAAACCTTTTTTATTAAGATATTTATAAAATGGAAACGAAAGTTTCTCTTTGTTCTAGTCTCTTGTATTGATTATGAACATCGTTATCTATGGTTATGTACTATTTTACTATTAACAGTTTTCAGAATTTTTCTCAGTACACTACTGCGATGCCTCTGCAAGGGACTTGCAGCCATCTGCGTCGCTTAATGTGATAAGTAAGCGCATCAATTGTCAAGTGCAACGAGCACCAACAGGGAGGGAAATTCGATTGGCGGGAATAAAAGGGTTCTTATGGGAGGGCTTTGTTCGACAAGTCAATTTAGAAGCTCAATCATCAGAAAAGTCCCCTTTTCTCCTCTCGTTGCAGAGTTCGTGTGGAGTACTATGTGAACGAAAACACATTTAAAGAAAGACTGCAACTCTATTTCATTAAGAATCAGCGTTCAAGTAAGTATTGTCTTTGCATTAACTGAAATATTCAGCCTAACTACAACAATCAACAAGGTAGCATTTAATTGAATTTGATTAGTGGCGGGGACGGAAACACAGACAGACAGACAGACAGACGGACAAACGAATGACATTACAAAGGCGAATTCGATAATCTTGGGTAAATATTGATTTGGAAACGAAATAATTGAACAGGTAAACACAGGTCTCTCGGCCTTCTCGTGGGTGGTTATAAGGGGAGGGTTAAGGACAAACATTGGTAGACATTGTAATTCACTCAACTGACCCAAATTCTTATGCTTCTCCCCTGCTATATATATAAATAAATTTTTATTTATTTGCTTTACCAAAAAGGCTTGCGCATACGAATCGTCGATTTATTCCTTAAGTTACTGTCGTGTGTTCTCTACATAATACGTGTGATATTGGATAAAAATCCAACATTTATAACATGGTAAGTGCGGGCAAAAGAGCAGTCTACAAAGAGTGATTGATTGATGGAAACCCCCATTCACAGCTATGGCTGCGAAGTGGCCAATAAAACGGAGTTCATCATCTCGGCCAAGTTGACGGACGAGGAATTCCAGGAGAACCCCATCATCAACTGGGACGCCATACTCTGGGTGAATAGGCCGACAGTGCTCTGGGTCCTGCAGCTGCTTCTAGCCATGGTGTCGTTAACGCAATCCTTGGTTCTCACATATCTAGGCTATAAGGTAAAATCCTGATTTTATTAAGATCTAGGGTATCTTTTCTTTAATATCTCTCTTACTTACAGGGCAACATCTGGCAGCAGATACTCTCATTTCACTTTATACTAGAATTAGTAACGACAATACCCTTTGCACTAACGGTTAGTCCTTATTGGATTTTACATATTAGATCACATTTCCTTAAACTTTAACTTTTTACCTTTAGATTGTTCATCCTCCTCTGCGCAATCTGTTCATTCCCATTTTCCTCAACTGCTGGCTGGCCAAGCGATCGCTGGAAAATATGTTTGTGAGTGAGCTTTAACTTGTATCTTTTACAGAGATATAACTAGTATTATTTGTATGACCTTTAACCTTTAGAATGACCTTCATCGCGCCATGCAAAAGTCCCAGTCGGCGCTCTCCCAGCAACTGACCATACTCTCAGCCACATTACTGTGTCTAGTATTTACCAGGTAATAAGTTCTACTCTTCCTTAAACTTGTTTAATATAAAGTTTCCCTAAATTTCCCCTTAGCGTCTGTGGCATCCAGCACTTCCAGCGGGCAGGACATCGACATTTAAACCTCTTTCAGAGCACTTACTACGTGGTTGTGACCTTCTCCACAGTGGGTTACGGTGACTTTGTGCCGGACATTTGGCCCTCGCAGCTCTACATGGTCATCATGATTTGCGTTGCCCTCATTGTGCTGCCCACGCAGGTGAGTCCTGGGATCTAATTTATGTGGGATCGTATCCATTTCCAAATAGTTTCGTTTAAAAGCCATCTTATGGATGGTCAAAGAAGCCACATCAAATATTTATGCTCCATGAGCCAGGACACAATCGTTATCCTTATCCCCATCCATCATTGGCATCTGTGTGCGCAGATGGGAGGACTTTGGCCATCAATCGATATTAATAAATGCGAGGGGGAGAGATGCTGTCGAAGGGAATCGTTCGTTCGCTGTCTGTCCTGACTGACTGACAGCCATGTTCAACAATTTGCAAACAATTGTTTTATCAACAAAAACAAACGCAGGAGTAAGGGATTCCAGCTAGAAAAAATCAAGACATTGGAATGGCGATAAGGATATACCCTGCGATGATGGATAGGAATAAAGATTACTAAAGCCACATAAAGATGATGACAGGATCATTGAGTTTCAGATATTCCGTTGAAATCGTTGTGAAGTGGAAGTGAGACTTGAAATCAGGAAATAATATTATCTGAGGATGTAAATGAAACCCATAAACGTACTTTGTCCTAGACATTATCCCCTGATAGCATCCCATACAGAAAGAGCATTAGAAATATGACTGACCGAGTGCTGGCCGTTTCGCCAAATAGCAAACAACAAAAGCATCCATCAAAACAGTTTTTATACCTTTCCCTGGACATGGGAGTAGTTTCGGGGTAGGGGAAAGGGGCTTTTGTTCTGCCAGCAGTAAAAGTTCCAAGTGCATGTCAATATGCTGCAGAATTTATGATCCCCGGACGTCGTCTCCCCAATAAAGTTGCAAGCGTTTTGACCAAAATGTTGCAACAAAAAGAATGACAGAACCTTTAATTGAATTGATTTCAAGGCCTGGAATTGAATTAAATGAAAGAAAGGTCATCTCAATTTTATAAAAAGGACCCTATCCTGATATTTTAAAGAAACTTTCCATCGACATTTAATAACTTTATTATTTATGGTGACATGCATTCACAGTTTGAACAACTGGCCTTCACGTGGATGGAGCGACAGAAACTGGGCGGCAGCTATAGCTCCCATCGCGCCCAGAGCGAGAAGCATGTGGTGGTGTGCTCCACCACACTCCATGCGGACACCATTATGGATTTCCTCAACGAGTTCTACGCCCACCCGCTGCTGCAGGACTTCTATGTGGTGCTGCTCAGTCCCATGGAGCTGGACACGACGATGCGGATGATCCTGCAGGTGCCCATCTGGGCGCAGCGCGTCATCTACATTCAGGTGCGACTTGGCTGTAATCTCTGGCTTGGTTACCGTGAGTAACGGTAAATGTGGGGGATTCCCACGCGACATTGCCATTGCAGGGCTCCTGTCTGAAGGATGGCGACCTGGCACGCGCCCGCATGAACGAGGCGGAGGCGTGCTTCATTCTGGCGGCCAGGAACTATGCAGACAAGACGGCCGCCGACGAGCACACCATCCTACGCTCCTGGGCCGTCAAGGACTTTGCGCCCAATGTGCCGCAGTATGTGCAGATTTTCAGGTGGGTAGTCAGGCTCCACTCCAGGCTCTGTTCTGTTGCAAATAAATTCGATCTTTTCTGACATTTGCAAATGCCAAACGAACCTTCGACGCATCGAAATGGAATGCCACCAATCGAACATCCTGCGGAAATTCCATTTCGCATTTCCCATTCCGCAGGCCGGAGCACAAGCTGCATGTGAAGTTCGCGGAGCACGTGGTCTGCGAGGACGAGTTCAAGTACGCCCTGCTGGCCAACAATTGCACCTGTCCCGGTGCCAGCACGCTGGTCACCCTGCTGCTCCACACCTCCCGCGGCCAGTACGTAACCACATTATCCTGTCCCCTTACCCCCGTATCCAGGTATCTAGGTATCCACGTATCCACGTATTCTTGTTTCCTTGCTGGCCGGTCAACTGTTAACTCTTAACTGTTATCCTGGCCCGGCACAGCACACATGCAAAAAGTTCTCTATCCGCTGTGCGTCATCGGCTCGCTTGGATGCGTCACGTCACCGGCGGAGGAGCTAGCCGCTTGATTGCTCATTCAGACGTTTTTCCTGCGGCCTTTATGTATATATTTTTTTTTGTGGGGGCAGCTAATTTAGCTTAGCTCTAGGTGGGCGGTTGGCTAACTGCATAAGCTGGCCGGGGAGAGCCGCAATTCGTTAGAGTTTCGTATACTTCGGGGGAGTTCCCCACATTAAAGTCAATTCTGGTGAATTTCAGCTGAAACATTTTAGCATTCGCATTTAAATAATAGTTTCAGTTTATTACAGCAAAGTTTATTTCAATTTTCAATCATTTTAATGAAATTTAAGGGATGGAATTAGGTAGGAATCAGGGTAAACCCCCAAGAGACTTGACTTCTTAGCCTTAAAATATAATTTGCTTTCAAATCGAAATAAAATTCTCAACATCGTAATTTTAAAACCCTCTCTTAAGCGTTCAAGAGTCTCAAAATAAATTAAAAACTCATTAGCTTACTTCAAACGACAGGATTAGTTTCCTCTCTTCTCACATGCAACTTCCAATGACAGTTTTAATTAAACGGATGCTGTGACATGCCACAGGTAAACAGGAAACTTTGCCTGGCCCTCGGCAAGTGTGATGATTAGATGTACCCCGAGAAGTACTAAGGGAAGGTGGCTTTGTGGTAACCTTCAATTAAAATGCGGCTTTTAGTTGCCGTGAGCCGTGAAAGGCCACGTTAATCAGATGTCAGCGAACGTTAATTGGGGCACCAAATGAGCCGTGACTCAGGCATTTCTCATGACTCGCACCGCGAAATTAAAGGCACTACTCTCTCGTCTGCAGGGAGGGCCAGCAGAGTCCGGAGGAGTGGCACCGCCTGTACGGCAAGTGTTCCGGCAATGAGATCTACCACATTGTGCTCGGCGACAGCCGCTTTTTTGGGGAGTACGAGGGCAAGAGCTTCACCTACGCCAGCTTCCATTCGCATCGCAAGTGAGTATTAAGCTTGATGGGATTCCGTCCATTTGGAGCCGGAATTCGGGTTAAAATAAATACAAAACGAAACCCGACGTCCTTTGCAGATATGGCGTGGCCCTGGTGGGCGTGCGTCCGGCCGAGCTGCCGGAATTCTACGAGGATACCATTCTGCTGAACCCCGGGCCCAGGCACATTATGAAAAAGGATGACACGTGCTATTATATGAGCATCACCAAGGAGGAGAATTCCGCATTTGTCGTTAATCAAAATCAAACATCGGATCCGGCGGCAGCTGGCAAGGAGGGAGGTGGACTCACCTCCGCCTCCACTCATCCCGCGGCTGCAACTGGTGGGTAGACCCTCCTCCATATCCCTTCTATATCCGAGTGTGTGTCCGAGCGTTTAAGGGTGAATGGATGAACTACTTACTATATAGACCCATTTACATACGAACATAAATATGATATATATATAAATTATGAGCTTCCTTATTTAGCAACAAGTTCTTGCTCTGTATCTCTCTCCTTCTCTCTCTCGCTCTCTTATTCCATTTATCCGATTTTCCTTATTTTTGAGGCTGAGTTAAAAGTTTTCCTTTGTCGATTTCCCCCCCGATTTTCCACCCAGTTTTCAGTTCGTTTGGTTTGTCTGAATGAAAAGAAAACGCTTTCGGTGTGTCTGCCTCGAATTAACGTTAATCACAGTATTCGCCTGGCCCGATTTGATTTCTTGTGTTTTCTGTGAAACTTTCCTCCACCCAAATCAATTTGTTTGTGTTCCATTTCGTTAATTAATGTTTCCTGCGAGGGAGTAACTTAACCGCTTTATTATCTTTAGCTGTCCTTAAAATAAATTGCAAAAACTATATAACAAATATGAAAACATTTACCAGAAGAACACGCTTATAGTTCCCCAAAGGGAATGTCCTTTAGAAGAAACTTAGTTTCGTTTTAGATTATTCAGGCTGGGGATAAATTCCCGGCCTTAGACCACACCTGAGGTTAATTACATTAGGTTAGCTTACGTCTATAACCCCTTAGACACACATATTAACAACATTACACCAATCCCACATTACATTGGACTGACTTCCTTTTCTGATTACGATTAAGAATAAATAAGGGTCTGCATTGGTGCCTTTTTTGTAGAGTGATTGAATCTGACAATTGATTTTTAAAATTGATTAAAATTGTGTTTGATTAAGAGGAGGACTTAGGGCACTCAGGGGCCTTTTGGCTAAGGTTTCTTCATCTTCAAATACCATTTATAAAAACAGAATTTATTTTAGGGTGACTCTTGACAGTAGCTTACAAAAAAAATATATAGAAAAAACACTTGCAATATTGTTTAAAGTAATGTTTGTGTGAATGTCTAAAATACAAATAACAAAAAATCATCATCCAACTATGACAAAACAGCTATTCCAACAACAACAACAACAACAACAACTACTCCAATAACAACAACAACAACTCCAATCAAAACAACAATACAAGCAACAACAATTAGCACAACCTTCACATCATCAACATTACTATCAGCATCAACAACAACAGCAACAATAAATGCAACATTAAATGCAGCAGCAGCCGCACCACCACCAGTGCCGTCTGTTTGTGTGCGTGTGCCCCACAGTCCCAGTTACGATAGTGGTGGTGGCACCACCGCCGGCACCACCCACTTGCAACCGTATCCGTATCCGCAATCGTATCCGCAATCGCATCCGCCAATGCAAACACCAGACAGTGGCGAGTTTGCATCACTATTTGTGCGTGAGTGTGACACCAGAAATACCAAATACCAAATACCAATACCAAAAAAAAACCCCCAAAAAAAACACCCCACACCAAGTTAAGAGAAACCCCATCTTTTGATGGAAAAAAAAAATGAAGCAAAACACAAATATTACGTTCGCCTTTGTCTTCTTACACGTTCTTTGTCCCACTTTTTCACTCACAAAAAAAAAAAAACCGACTCTGTCCACATATCCAAGCTATATCTCTCGCTGTCCCGATTTTCAAGCTTGAGCTGTCCTTATAACAAAAACCCCACGTATTTCGCATTCTTCACCGCTACCCATGTCAAGACACACATTTCCGCTGCCATCAAAAACCGTTTCTGCATTCCTGTTTCTTACACTCAGCGACACAAACACACAGTTCAAATACGATAATTGGGGTGGACCTTCATGTAATGGTGAAATATTAAACTTTCTATTAATTTATTTAATTTACGGTTTATTTTAAGTATAAATATATAAAAAGTAAAGCACTTTATGGTGTTTATAGCTTACAGAATATTGAACACTT
>JAEIIL010014301.1:0-18958 GCA_018905715.1 Drosophila lini | reverse complement strand
CCTTCACTGCGTTGCAAACTTCTGACTGAAATTATAATACCCTGCAAGGGTATAATTAGTTTTACATTTCTTAGAACCTTTATCAGCCAAGACCTTCATTCATATTTCTTTCCCTTTATTTATACTTTAGTTATTTATCAATAAATATATTTCCTGTTATTCCCTGTTTGCTAATCTCAAATCCCAGTTAGAGTCTCGAAGGAATAAGTGTACAGATCCCCAGGGATAATGAAATATGCGCTTTTGCGATAAACCCACTTAAGCTTGAAGATACTCCAACAACTTTGATAAAGATACAAAATTCGCTAGAATTTAAAATATATTTTTTTTGGCCAGATTTTCCAGTTTGGAAACGGAAGTGAGCTACGTCAATCGTAGTTCCTCGCTTGGCTTAATTGTATTATTGTTCATATATTGCTTTATGGCAGGGGCCCAGAGCAAATAAATCGCAAAATCGCACAAATCAGAGCCGCCTTTTATGGGTGCAGCGCAAATGTTTAGCGCTTAAGTTAAGCGAATCAGCCAGCAGCGCCGGAAATTATAGAAATTACCGATGCCAATATTATTGAGCAGAAATTAATATGCAAGCGAAGAGAGATTAAGCTAAATTTATATGTACGTCGCAGCGTCGAGTGCGTGCCAAATAAAAAGTATATTTGCGATTCTAAATCGGAATACAAGTATGTAGAATACATATATATCTCTCCATTGCTATATCTCATTTTATTTGCAATCTAACCCATACATATATATACTCAACATTGGCACTAAAAAGATACCAAGACAAGACCTAATGACTAAGACTAAGGAGTGTCAGCCGCAAGTCGCACAAACTTGGCTAATAAAGTAGAAATTAGTGAGACGGTAGGGTAAGCTGATTCATATCGCTTATGAAAATACTATTACGTTTTCTGGCCATATAAAGCCACACAAATATTACAGATTTTTTTAACAGCTTATCGCGGCTAGATATTTGTGTGTTATTTACCTACTAATGAATTAGTCAGTCAGAAAAATCAGTGATAATTGGAGGGGTTTTACTTGAAAATAGAGAGTAATTATTGTGGGAATATGTAATAATTTGTATATTGATTTGTTTGATTTCGGCGTTATCAGTAAAGTGTATTTTTTGAGTGGAGAAAGCCCTATTAGTTAGACATTTTAAATTAAAAGTAAAGAATTATTCCAACGTTTATACCTTAAACTATAAATGTTTCTTTTAAGAAAGTATATTTTCTGAAAACCTATAACTAAATCCATTCTTTATACAGGTTCTTATCTTTTCCACACAAAAATATTTTAAAAACCCTTTTAAATAAGTAAAAATAATTCCAGGCCTGAGTTTCAGATTTAATTTATATTTTTTAAGCTGAATATTTACCATTTTGATTGTCTGTTTTGCTGCGTGTTTGTTTTTTCTAAATAGTATCCTTCCTGTGGAAAGTTGTCTCTTTTGTTTTGTTGATAATCCGTAAAAGGCAAAATTTCTAAAAGTTGTTTATGTTTGTTTTTTTAGTTTGTTTTCTTGGCAAGTTTCCTGCACATAATAATTCACATTGGTAAATTGGTTTTTTATTTTTTGTTCACTCAAAACACACACACACAATTTATAGTGTTTTAAAATCCAATATTAGGGTTTTCATTGGGAATATTTAGAGTAGAATAAACGCAGAAGGAAATCCGAAAGACGCTGGAATTCTATTTATTTATTATTTTTATTTTTTTTTTGTGTTGCCGCTGCTCGCGTTCGCACTGCTGCACGTTTAGTTACTGACTAAGGGCGGGCAATTCAAAATTTTTTTAAATTCATCGGCCGGCGGCGTCTGCGTCGTCGTCAGCGTCGACGTTGGCTGCGGCAAACACACAACAAAAACCAAAAACTAATAAAATCAATTACAAACGCACACACACACTGACGCTCGCCGAAAGATAGCGGAGCCGAAGAACTGCCGAAGGCGCTCTTCGTGCTCGTGCTTGGCTTCGTATGAGTTATGAGAGAGCAATTGAAGTGCTTGCCTCTCTTCGGGGTTTCCCTTTGTGTGTGTGTGTGTGTGCGTTTGAATGTGGGCCAAAAGTAATGACAATTGAAATGTGGCTCTCTCTCGCCGTTTCTCGCTCACTCTCTTGGAAATGAGTGGGTGTTTGCACCAGGCTTGTGTGCCTGTGTGCGTGCTGCCAAATGAGCCAAGCAAAACAAAAAGGCAAAAATGCGGCTACAACAATAGCAACAACAGCAACAGTGCGGTTCTGCTCAAAAAATAAAATCAAATAAAAGAGATTCTGAATTATTTGCCAGCCCAGCAAAAGACTCTTGGAAATGTAATTTCTTATTCCTGAAAACTTATGGAAAAAAGGAAAAAGGATAAGTCTAGCATAATATTCGGTGTTGCCAGGACATTTTACGTTTTATTTCTTCGTTAACTTATTTACTACATAAATTGCAGAAAAATGTAGTCTTTATATAAATATACGTAAAATTTTCCCTTCAGTAGTTCGTATTTGCTTCAACATCGTTTTAAAATTTTGTATACTTATAGAAACCTATTTAAAATCTGGTTAAATCCAGATAAAAATTAAGCTTATATTTGAGAGGATCAAGCTGTACAGAAAAATAAATCCGAAATCCCCTAGGAAGGTGTCAAAAACTAGGCTATAAAATTAAAGCGGAAATAAAAAAGCGCAATATGGCAGGTAACAATTTTTATTGCATACTTCTTGGCAATTTTTAACGAGATTTTAAGACCGTTAAGATTTCTGAAGCAACTCCATGTATTTAAAATAATTTAGAAATTTGACCATTAATAATTTGTAGGAATCTCATATATACTTTATATATTTTCCCCTAAGACTGATTATTAGTCTTCTTTGGCTGCAAAAAATCCTCAAGGATGCTGCAGCTGCATGGCATAATTTTTGGGTGTTCCCAGCGAACCTCCCCCTTTTGGCTTATTTTACTTATTTTTTATTTCCTCCGCTTATTGCTCAAATTTCACAGCAAACGAATGAATCGAAACGAAATGAAACGCAACGATATAAAACGAACCCTCATGTCAACGACCGTTATTACAGTTGCCATCATCATCATTGCAGGACCAACCCGACCCGTTCCGACCCAAACCGAACTGAACCGTCAGTAATTACACAGAAAAGTTCCATATCGCATATACATAAGCCGCAGGAGCAGCGCATAAATCGCAATTAATCAAGTGCAAGCCAATGCCGCTAAAACTCCCCAACTCTCGCACCCTGGAACACTCGTGGAACTGGGAAATAGCAATAGCAACCCTCCTAAAAACCTAAACCCTAAAAGCAAACCCAAACCCAAGCCCAAACCCAATTTCAATTCCAATCCAAATCCCAACAAGTTCAAAAACTCGTCTCCTCTCGCTCGCTTCCTCAGCTGGCAATTACCATTGGGCAACCCATCCTGCTTGCTCTCACTGTGCCAGCAGCAAGCGGCTGCTACTAAAAATGTAATCATTATGCTTTATCGTGATAATCAGCAAAGGCAGCAGCTATAGCTATAGCAGCAGCAGCAGCAGCAGCAGTCGCACTGGAAATCGCAGTTAGGAGCAAAGTTTTTATACCCGTTATGAATAAAGGGTGTCACCGGGTATATTCCATATTTTGTATCCATTTCGAGAGAGTGACAGGAGGCAAACGGATTATGCGGGAAAGGTGAAAAGAGATAGTTGAGATAATGGTTCAAAATGTGAATATTTGTAATATTCTAAGGGTTAATTGGAGTGATGGGAATGATAGATTTCTTTCAGGATCAAACTTTTTATATTTAATTATTTTTTACTCAGTACGATACTTTTTTCAGACCTTTCGGGTTGTGTTGGTATAAAACCCCGGGGACATAGTGCTTCCAAGGTTTTTTGATCCTTTTTCTATAACTTGTAAGGAATTTATTCAACTAAATCAACTACTTTCTTCCCCAAGACAAGGTCATACAAGAACTCTTTTCATATTAATGAGTATCAATGAGCTTGCTAAATTGATGGCGCCCTCGTCCTTACTACCACTTGTTTTCCCAGGACGAAATCACAGCTAGTATATAACAAAGGAAAAACCCCAACGCAAATAACCATTCGTACTAGCCGGTGGCCGAGGGGAGTTAGAGAGGTAGAGTTCAGGCATATCCAACTGGCAAACAAACAAACTAAATTACAACAATTCCAAAAATTTATAATTGTGCTCGGCTAACACACACACACACTAACAAACACAGGAGGAACCACCACCCAAGTCACCACCCCATGATAAACCCCCGACCATTCGTAATAATCATCATTGGCATCGGCATCATCATCATCTCTGGGTTTTTTGCCTTCTCGCCTTACAATTCGCCATGGAAGGGAAAGGGGGAAAGGAGCGAGAACTAACAAAAACAAAAGCAAAAACAAAAAGCAAAGGCAATGGCAACGGCACACACACACAACACACAAAAAAAGGCAGTTAAGTTAAAATGTACTTAGAGTTTAAGCGTAACCCCGAAATCCCAACCGAACCCGAAACGAGATTGTGTGTTTTAAGCGTTTTAGTTACAGCCCAAGCCACCCTTCTCGCTCTAGCTTACCCAGGTTCCCCTTCTTGTAACTTCTCATCCTTCTCCTTTTTTGGCCACCTCAACCCCCTTTTTTGCTTTCTTTGCCAGCCTGCTGCTGCTGCTCGCTCTTTTGTTGCTGCAAAGTCAGCCATCTTGTGCGGCGTTATTAAATTTTATACAAATACTAAAAATGAAATCAAAATTTTCTTATTACAATGACTATTTTGAGACCATCCCCTGGCTACGTCCTTCGTGTCCTTTCTGCCTTCGCCGCCTGCTGTCCTTTTCTTTGCTTTTCTTTTCTGTTCTCGGCTCTCTTATCCAACTTCTGCTTCTTCTCCAACAGCTGTGCTTTGAGTTGATTCGGTCTCCTTTGATGGAGAGGGAGAGAGGTACGTGGCAAGCTTTTGGCTCTACCCTAACTTTAAGGAGTTCTATAAATTGGTGATGGGACTAAAAGAGAAAAACGTTTTTAGCAGAGAGTGTAACGTTTCAAAAACTTTATATATTCTTATCCTGTATAAAACTTCTTTCTCCATGTCTTTTTGTTATTTACAAATCCCTTTGGTTTATTTTGTAAACAATAATCTCTTCATAGAGCACTTAATAATTCGTTGCTCCTGAAAATTAAAACCAATTCCATAGCTTCAGCTCCTCCTTGCTCGTATTATAAGCATTTTCTTGGTGTGTGTGCGTTGTGTAGAAATGAAATCGTACTTATGCCACTACTTATCGACTGCATTCATTGTTGGCTCTACGTAAAAGTTTTCAGTTTTTGGCTGTTGACCCCACTGCCTGCCCTGCCCACCGCCCATGCCTTGTCCACTATTATATTCACCCCCTTTAATTGTAGAAACTTTCCCTTGGCTTGGAAATCCTGTAAATGTCTAAAGGAAAAATCCATAAAAATCAATTAGAAAATTTTCGTTGCAGGACAAATACAAAATCCAGCAATGAAAATAAAAATAAAACTTCAAGGAGAAGTGGAAACCAAATCAGAGTCAGTCAGCAGAAATATTTTACGACTTCCTGTGGGCAACTAAATAAATTTGAAAATTTTTGATTCTACCTTCACGAAAAGCAGATACCAAGACTACCTGAGCGTACTTAAAATTTAAATTAAACACTGTCAAGGTTGTGGCCTAAACAAATCTTGTCCGATAAGCCAGAAAAAAAAAACATCGGGGAAAGAGAAAGAAAAATTCCAAAGATACGATAGGATACCAGGGAAGGACAAGTAGTGATGAATAATACCAATCACGTACTCGGACGGGCAGGGGACGGGGCCCACCTTCGTGGCCTAATCAAAAGAGTATTGTAAACTAAGCCAAAGACAAGACAAGACGGGAATTCCAATTCTGAAAGGATCGTCAAAGATCGTTCGTCACAGGCAGCGAAGAACTCAGACTCAAAATGCGTAATCTCACACACCAAAAATGCTGCAGCGCACAAGAACAACAAATTAAGTGCCGGCACACACACACACACACTACACATAAATACTTAAACTCACCTACACCACACCTTCGCAGGTCTATCTACATAAATCTATGGAATGAAAACATTTTTCATGCTTCAAAGATAGCGAGAAATACACTGGAAAAATAAATATATAAAACGTCATAAAAATCATAAGGTTTTTACGATTTGTAGTAGAATAAATTTAAATATTTGTTATGAATTCTTTGGAGCTTATTTACATTTTTTAAATAAGCTCCAAAGACTTCAATTCATAATTTCTATGTATATCATTATTAAGATATTTAAAATCTTTAACTTATTCAATTTCTTTTTATTTTCCCATTTAACCAACAATTTCTCTCCGTGCAGAGTCACTGAGAGTGATCCATTGGGAGACAATTAGTCGAGCTGAGACAGGCTTCCATCTCGCATCTACAGACTGACGATGAAGAGTCCCTGTCCCTCCACGAACCCCTCCCGAAACCCTTGGATATTCTGCGTTAAAAGGTCAAGCCGACTTCTTTGATATTGAAGAATTGATCTATGGTCCCTCTCCTGGCATCCCACTCGCACTCACTTTGTGCGTGCATTTTATACGCTTCGTTCTTAGTGCGATATTCCTTTTATTTCTTGGTTGTTGTTCCTCTCCTTCTTCTGCTTCGTTTTTAGTGAGTTGCTTCGTCAAAATGATTGATTTGTAGGTGATGAATTACAACAACATGCGAGAGAGGTATTCTAAGGTCGGGTTAGTTAAGAAGACCGACAGAGAGATGGATATATGGGATAGCCGGATAGATGTGTGAGAAAGGTATGGGACATAGTGAGGATTAAATACGAAATTTTCCATTTAAAAATATCTCTCATTGTTCGCATTCGTTTTTTGTTTGGTTTTTTTGTGTTCACCGCTGCTCTTCGTTTGCTCATTTCTTTTTTTTTTTTTTTTTGGTGGAGGCTTAAAACGTTTTCCACAGATATATCTGATATCGGGATTTGGGAAAATTAATTATTGTAGCTTGGTAGACAATGACAATGTGGGAGAGTCACTGCCAAGGGACGACGAATGCCTGTCATTTAGTTGACGAAATTCTGGGCAGGGCTAAAAGGACTTTTTTTAGAAAAGACCGGGGATCTTATAGCGAGATAACGAAGAAATCCCATTAAGTATAGACAGTTTTTCTTTCTTTCTAAATTTTTTTAAGCATTTCCTGGCTTTATTATATCAGATGGAATGCATAAGGTTGGATTTGGAAGAAGTGATTAGATACAGGAATAGAAATTTTTAGAAGTCCTTTATAAAACATTACGGTAAATGGAACTATATACTTTTATTCACTAAATTATTAAATTTATTCATTAAATATTGAGTTTAGATATAGAATAAAGGGTGGAAAATGATTTATTGCTTAGGCAACTTATACTAGGGGTTCAACTTTTATATCCATTCAAATCCTTTTCAAATGTGTTCCCGTCAAGTATTTAATTTAGACTTAGACACATGCTCTGATATGTGATTTCTACTATTAGGATATAAATCCATACTTTTCAATGAATTTCAATTGTTTCATTTGACGAACTTTGAACTATCGTGTGAGTGATCCCACCCCTCTCGTCACGTACAATCATTCCAGTTCAACAACTCCATTCACCACTCTTCTCAGTAGGCATTACCTCCCCCAACCCGATAATACCCAACTGGTCGCGGCCTAATTTGCACATCTTTCGGCAGTTTAATGCATCATTTTGAGATTTTAGCCCTTCCTAAAAATAAAAATGCAAAGTGGCTGTGGAAAAATATGTGTAGCAACCCTATTTCTAGTCCCTTGAAGGGTGCAAGTACATACTTCGCGGTTCGGAGTCGGGGAAATTGATGGAAATTTTGTAAGCCATAAGACAATGGCTTTGATTTTTATATATATATAAAGAAAAGGGGCGGTGGTCCGAGTTCGTTAATAAAAAATCTAAGGGCAAGACCAAACGCAAATGGTTTCAATGGTAATCAAGAATTTTGAAGACCATTAATACAGTTACACAGCAAGCCATAAATATACAAATTTACACAGAGAAGTGTGCATAGAAATGGATTTGAATACATTTTGATTATTGCCCTGGTTATTTCTTCCCCCATCACCAACATCACCATCATCATCATCATCATTATAATCATCATCGTCGTCATCATCGTCAGCAATCCATTCTGTTTCGTATCTCAGGGCAAATATCTCAACTTTGTATCTGTATCTGGGCTTTGTTCGCGCAACCCTGCAACTAAAACGTATCTCGGCAAGCAAGCTCTGTGTTGTGTCACTTTTTTCTCCTTCAGCTTCTTGGCTAAATATGTAAATACATTTGCCTAACTTTAGAGCCGAGCTCTCGGCGTCTGTGAAATGTGATTTGGCAATCTTTCAACAAAAGGGGGAAAATTGAAATACGCTTTCAACGCCAAAGCGATTTGAATTACAAATGCCGAGCGCAAGTACAGTTCCCGCCCGACCAGATGCGTAGATACTTTTCATAACTACATTCGCCATCACCACCACCCACTTTTCACTTCAGACTTTCCGACTCAAAAATATTGTCACTGGCAGGCGGCAGAGATTTAAAGTTCCTTAATAATAGTTGTTGCATCCCCCTGGATTTATGATCCTTTGAGGGTTGCTGCAGCAGCAGCAGCAGTCTCAAAACTGCGAGATTGCATTATTAGTCCAAAAATCGGGGGGGAGAGGGACACCTGTTCAAATGGTAATTCAATCTCCCTTGTCTAAAATAGAAACTGAGACACACTCCGGGGCCTTATGGATTGTACGCATCATTCGCATCTATAATCTGCAAACAAAAGGATCTAAGGACGAGACAGCTGCGCAGTTTTTGGCAAGGCAAAGTCGAAGGAAGGCGAAAAACTAGTTCCAGAAACTACGCATATAAGCCAGCAGATGGAAAGAGGAGCAACAAAGACGCATTTTTGGCTTTTCAGCCCAAGGACCAGGGAGATTTTCAATTACGTTTTAAAAGAACACTGGGAGAAAAACTATTATTTGAAAAGGAAGATGAATTTATGTTGAAAGTATAATAAAATTTTTTATTTTTTATTTTACAAAAACAATGCCAATTAAATTTGTCAAAATTTGCAAGAAGATACTTCTTCTTCTATTCGCAGATACTTTACTCGCAGATACTTTACTCTATAATAATTTACCTAATTATGGATAAGTAAATTTAAAAGAACCCTTGAACCTTGAACAATTTCTTACAAAAAGAATCCACTTATGCTTTCAAAAACACGTACAAAAATATTTCCTAAAACTACACTCATTTATTTTCTGTGCACGTTTATCCTAAGACATGGATCAGCCGTTGACTGGAAATAGATTCTTCCGTCACTAGACGCTCTCATTATATTCATTCCTCCGCCCTATTCCCAAACTTCTATACGTGGTATTCCTGTTTCTATAAGCAAAACAAGAGGAAACCATAAACCATTAGCATGAAAAAAAGGATAACGTGTTTCTTTTGTTATCTCTCTCCCTAGTCAGTCGTTCAGACTCAATGTCTGTTTGTGTTTGCACAAGACGCAAAAATTTTTACCAGGAACATGTAGAACAACAACAACAACAACAACACACACAATAAATAAAACAAATCCAAATGGAAGTCCGCCTCAAGGTACGAATCATATTGCTCAGGTAGGTAGTCAGTCCAGAGCATTGAAATATCTTTTATTTCAACGTTTTAGGGTGTTCGTTTCAACTTTTCAGCTCTCAGATTTAGTTTCGGTCTTGGATTTTGCGTGCGATTTTATATTCCCTTCGCACAGCTGGTAGTACATAGTACAGTTGATCTCGGGATCGGAAATGCTATTTGATAGCTAGAATAAATAATCTTCACCCTTGGGCGGCACTGAGCGTTCTTTCAAGTTAAGTGAACTGAACATCATCATATTTTTATCCTCTCCTATGCTTTCTGTTATTTTAGTTGTGCGTTTTGGGATTATCAAGGGAGGAATATTATAATGTGATACGTGAGGCATTGTTCGAATGACAGGAAAGGGGGAAATATGATTAATGTTCAAAATAATTTAAAAATTTAATTAATTTCTTTTGGGTAAGAAATACCCTTTCTTATTACTTTATAGAACCCTTTTTTGGAAGGTTAAAGGTTATAATGATACGTACATAAGTTTTCTCTATTCAAAAATCTTATAAATTAAATTCATTCTCAAAAGGAAAAGATATTTTCCAACATTTCCAGCTGAAACCAAAAGCTAAGAGTTTGTCTTTTGCGATTTTGCCGTTGTTTTTTCTCCCTTCCTATTTGTGTTCCTTTTGTTTATGCTTTGCCCTACATTGCACATTATTGCCCCACACTTCTCCTTCTCCTTCTTGGCTTGTTTATGTTCTTATTTCCACTTCCATTGGCTTCCTTCTGCATCCCAACAGCATGTGTTCCAGCTCCCTTCCAGTGTCCCTCTTATGCCAACTGTTGACATTTTACAGTTGTGGTCGCCGCACGGTGTCCTCTTTCTTTCCTGCTTTCTTATCAGCATCAGCAGAACAAGATGAAAAGGAGATTAGGGAGAAAGAGCAAAAGAGAGGAAAGGGCAGTGCAATATTGTGACAGACTGCAACACCTTTGGCATCGAATTGCAAGCGATGGACACATGCCAACCGGCTTAATTCCATTATGTTGCATATTTAGTGGCATTTAGCTGCCGCTGTCCCATATCCGTATCCTTATCCCGATCCCTAACCTGAATGTGAACCCAGGGCAAAGTCTTGAACCTGACCTATGGCCATACATGTGTATATTTGCCTGCACATGTTACTCGCACGCACGAACGAAAGGCCAAAACAAAACAGAAACAAAAAGGCGGAGAGCAAGGACAGACTGCTCACCTTTTTGCGGGAGAGCAAGTGGCAGGGGGAGGAAGGTAGACAGCAGCAAAGGAAGGGGGGAATCGTCATGCGATGGCAGTGTGGGGGAGGAGGAGTGCGGCCCGCTCTCACAGCATGTGTTCGTGTGTTCGGCTGTTGCTTTCTTTTTTGCACTCACAACCGCTCCTCTGCCTCTTCCACTCTCTGTGTGCCTCTCAGCACGTGAGTAAATGTTGCTGTCCTTTTTTTGGAGTGTGTGTGTGGGATGAGACGGCGCGTGTCTGTGTGAAATTGCCTGGGCGACATGTGCATGTACGAGTGCGACTTCAACAGGTGTTGTTGCCATTTGTTGTGACGGCGGCGGCGGCAGCAATCGCTGTCTCTCTCGCTCTACCAATTCACTAAAATTCATTGATGAAAACTATAAAGGGAATATCCAATATAAAAGTAACTGTACTTTTTAAGGATATTTAAACATATATTAAAATAATTTTAAAAATTCCTAGTGGTTTTAAAAATACTAAAAAATTCTACAGAATAGTTTAAAGTAAAATTTCTCGTTGTTTAAAAAATAAAACCTTTAAGAATATAGAGTAATAATATGTAAGCTTAAAAAAAAAGCCTCTTTAAGGACTTTAATAAAATCAAAGGAACCCCCATATCCATCCACTTAACAACCAAAACAACTGCCAATATCAATTCTTTCAGTATTCCAGCATTTCCCCCACAAATGAAAACATAAACCCAAATTATAAATTCATTTTTACGTCAAAGGCAAAGCAAGTAGCGAACAACAAAAAGGCAACCACATCAATTTATCTCTATAGAGAACCTCTTATGTCTATTTCTCTTCTCTTTTTTTTTTTTTAACGAAAGCCAATGAAAAAGCAACAGACACAGAAATAGCCGAGGCAACAACAACAATGAAATCAAAATGGGCGCTAGAATAATGCATAAAAAAGTCTCAACAAGTCAGACAACTTTGAGCTAAGTACACAATACATCTCTCGCACGCAGCTGTATTTGTGTAAATATGTATTTAGATATGTAGATATGTATGTTTGTATATAAGGCAAGTACCCAAAATAAAACCAAAAGCTGAGAACTGAAGCGAAAGAGTGAAAGACAAATTGTTTTCAAACGTCGTAATCAAGAAATGATTTCTTAAAATATGCGCGTTGTCGACTTTTTGAATTCGGACCCATTACAATGGAAATGAAAAGGGGGGAGGGGAGAAAAAGAGGGTGGGATATACAGAGTTACAGTGTTGGTCAGATCGAAGTTGGTAATACCCTAACATGAACTATGTTGGAACTATGGGAGCTATGATTGTTTTTAGCTACCTAATAACATTACGATTACCCTTAACCCTAAAATATTTATCATTGGTACTGTTAGTTCAGTTCCTAAACCAATTTAACCCCAAAATACTTATTAAATTAAACCTCCTCAAGTTAGAGTATAGACAATTGGTTAAATCTCCAAGGAACCGGGAGGCGGAAATAAAACTCACTTAGTGATGAGATGAAGGCGAAAAACAGAAAGCGAAGGGATGCGATGCGCTGTGCCAAAGGGATGCAAAATGCCCAAAAGATAGTTTGATAAATCTCCAAACACAAGGAGACAGTCAGAGAGATGAGCACGAAAGTGAATCAGTAAAGATGAAAAGGAGTTGTTTCCGTTTCCAGCCTCCAGCTGGTTTTTTTTTGAGATTTCGTCAACGCTTTGTCCCATTGTAATAAAGTACAATTTCTGTGGTTGCAGCCCAAAGATACTTTTTGTACCAATTACGAAACAAGGGATATCTATCTTTAATGGAAATGAATAGAACGAACACTTCCCGTATCTATCTGCCATTTGTATATATGAATTTATGATTTGATTACACCAGCTCAAGTGTCGCCGCTCCTTCGTTCCGTTCGTGTATCTTTCGGATACACACAACATTTGCTAATGGCTTTTGTTTACTCGAATCGGAATCTGAATCTGACGAAAGGGCAGCTGGCTCCGGATTCGGATTGATTGGTGTAATGTAGTGCTGCTATATAGAAGTATATGTTAAATGTCTTCCCCTCAATGTGCGGATTGCTCAAGTCGTGCCTGAGTCGTCCCGGCCACTTGAGAGCTCACAAATTGTCGCATTTCAATCGGTCTCCACCACTCTGCTCGACTCACCCTTCCTCAAATCTCTCAATGCCGCCCCAAATCGACGCACGGGGTTTGAGTTCCGCTCCATTGTCATTTTGTATCTGGGACGTAGCCTCGGTTTGGGTTACAACGATTTCGGGTTCTGGAACTCAAACTTCGATCCCCTATCGGCAGAGTCCAGTCATAGTCATAAACTTAAGTAGCAGCGACCCTTTTTTGTGGGGGAAAGAGAATACTTCAAGTAGTTGGAAGAGCTCAATTAATGGAAATTATAGAACACTTAAATTGGTATACCAAATGTCAAGATAATACCACTCGACTAGCGGGAGATATGAACCGGAACTGGAGTACTCTAGAGCTGGGATCAGGAAGTTTAAAGGAAATATAATTATGGCGTTACCCATCTTATTATTATATGGAATTTTCTGTAAGCTTGCAGATTTTCTTGATTTCGCAATAAAATAATTTAAACTAGATAAAGAAATCAACGCAACGTAAAAGAGGAATTAAATTTTAAAGAACCCAAAGAGTGTAAATTATGTTTAGTCGAGTTAACTAATGGAGTGGGAGCATGGCGAAAAAGTTAACAGAATATGAGCACAAGGAGTTGGGGTGCGACAACATTTATTTAATGCGTCGACAAGGATTGTTTCTCGAGTCAAGTAAGGAGGACGAGGCGTTGATGGTGGGCGGAATAATCGTTATAGTCGTTGCCCTCAAAGGCGGGCCACCCCTTTTGTCGAGTTCAACAATTGTTTGGGATAACTTTTTCCCCCAAGTACGAGTGGGGGAATGCTAGCCATGGGGAGTAACTCTTAAATCGCCATCGAATGATTCCCTCGTCTAAGTTTAACAAATGCATAAATAACGAATAAGAAAGCACGGCACACACACAGAAAAACCCAGCCAGACTAAGTAAATTATCAAAGTTTTAGGCTCCACCCAGATGTGCTGCTGTATGGGTACCACACCATATATAAATGTACATATATATCGAATATATTTATATATATATGCATATATTTGCTCAACTAACTGGTTTTTGTTGCGTGAAAAGTAAACAACATTTAAATTAGCGAATAAAAATGTATTATTAATGCGAAAACATGTTTATAGAATCAACAAATAAGAACCCAGAGAGCGAGCAAGCGGTAGCGACAGAGCGAGACGGACTATGCAATTGTTTAAAACGAAAGGCAGCACAAAAAGAGCTTTGTGTAAAGATTAGGGCGGAGCCCAGCCCCAAAGAACCAAAAAAAACAAACGACGTTGCTCTCCACTCTCCCAAAAAACATTAAGCGAAATTAATAAATTAGATTCGGAATACGAAATTTCATCATGGCGTCTCAACTGACGCAAAGGAAATCGGAGAACATATGTATGATGTGAGTGTATATATATTTAATTTTTGTTGACTTTTTATATATTCTTATTTTTTAAGAACTGTCGGCGATGAATGGGAATATTATCACGTAGCCGAAGGTGGGGGCCGAATTAACTTATTATAAATAAATCAAGCTGAACACTCATAGGTTTATTTCATGGAATTGAGTGATAAATTTAAGGTGTTCGTTGGGAATTATTTTTTGTATAGATCATTAGCTTTTTGTTAATACTGAAACATTATAAGCTTCCTTCCTTCCTTTGTCAAAACTTATTAAAAAATAGTCTTTCAACTTAAATAAATTTACAAAGTTGTTAAAGAGTGACACTAAAATTCCCAAGTACAAATTCAGCGACATATTATCATTGTATTTTGTTTAGATAGGTGTATAAGATCAAAATTATACTAGCTAGAAGATCATTTACCATTAAATTGTCAATATATTTTGAGGTAAATATTTATAAGAAATAAGAAAGAATATAACAAAATTTGTTTCTTAAATATTTAAGCCAACTTAGCCTTTTATTTTTAGCCCAAAGCTGTCAAGTCTCTCTGTAAGCCACACTTTAAAAACTGCGCCCCAAAAACTAGTTTTCTCTAAAGCCTTTTTATATTCATTTATTTTTTGTGTAATCTTGTTGTTATTTTTGCACAAACATTTTAATTTCAAGTGACGCTTTAGGTTTTCCATTATTTGACTTGACTTTGTGTTCTGCGTTAGATTTTTGTGGCTGTGGCTTGGCACGTTTTACCAAACCGAATGTAGCTCGCAGATACAGATACATAGATAGATGTAGCCAGACCGGACAGACATACCTTTGCCGCATACTTAACGCACTCGAGTGACAATAATTGAATTCATTATGGAGCGAGAACTGGCCAAGAAGTTGGAGAATTTGAAAAAAACACCGAACTAAGGAGAGATAGGTCTGGGATTAACAATGCCAGGTAATTAACCCCATAGATCCACTGGCCTTGACTGTGGCTTGGAGACTCTGGTCTGTCTGTCACCAATCCGTGGCAGGCTTATTCGATTTTGTGACTGTTCTGTTACCATTTTTATTTGGGCTACGTGCGGGTTTTACTTATTAGCCCCCCTAATTACCATATAGTCATACCACCGCATAGTAGCCACTTCTTCTTGGCCATAAAGCTAAATACTTCTCGGCTGACTTTCCTTCCTGCCTAGCTTTGCCATTATATTGACATGATCTTCGTGCAAGTTAAGTTTATTTTTTTGCAAACTAACGAACAGGGCACACAAACCGAGAACCGAGAAAGAAAATCGTTATCAGTTGGGAAGAGAGGTCAACAAACCGCGGATAACACTCAGCCAAAGCATACCCCCCTACTGCCTTTTCTGGCTTGGCTTTCTTTATCAGATAATTGAGCCAAAGGTAAGCAGAGTGCGCTAACATTACCTGTACTTTAAGTACATGTGTGTGACTCTGTGACTCAAGAGCCATAAACTTAGCACTCGGCTAACGGCAATTTCAGCCATAATAAAAGCCCATTTGGCAACAGATTTGATTTCGTGTTTTAGGTATTTGATAAAGGTTATTTGTTTTTAATTTTAATATATTTATATATTTTATATATTACAAATTGATCTCAGGATAAACTATTAACCAAAGAATATTATTTAAACAATTTAATAATAAACTCACCATAAAAATAATTTATCAAAGATTTATGCGTTTAATTTGTTATGCAAATTCTTCACTTTGCTTACAATTTGTGACGTACTTTTTGGCTTTCTTTTGTTTAATTTATTTATGAGATATTTTTGAAAAAGTTCATTATAAATTTTAGTCACGTTTATTATTTATTTAATTTGCACAGTCAAAAAAGCACAACAAAAATAAAAGAGAATGACTAAAACCACAAAAAAACTAAACAAAAAAAATAGAGAAAAATATCTAAAAACACGGAGAGGAGCGCCAAACCGAAGGCGTCAGAAACTGCACTGGAATTGGAAGTGGATTCGGAATCGAGGAATGGAATATATGAAAACGGGCGCAAAAGCTTCCCACATACATAAATAATGAGTATGCACATGCATCTACTTATACAAATAAACAAATTTGTGTATGTATGTGTTTGCATTTAAAACATAAAACTTACAAAAACTGAAACTTAACTAAACAAATGTCTCAATTGCAGCCGCAGCAGCTCCTTCTTACTCTGCATCTTGCTTCTCCTTTTTATCTGCTTTCGCCTCCTCCACCTGCTCCGCCCCCTTCTAGTTGCACTTCTCCTTCTCCTTTTTGCTTTTCTTCTTTGCCTTTGTTGTTATTGTTGTTGTATGTTCTCGCATTTGAAGAAAATTTGCTGACAATTGCAAGAGAATTTTGTTTTTATTTGGTTTTTTCTCCCATCTATTTTGTTTTTGCTTTCGCTTCGCGTTTCGCTTAACGGTCAAAGGAGGAGCAGGCGAGAAGGCGTCGTAGCAGGGGGGAGGGAAGGTGGTGGTCTTATTTCAATTTACAACCAAGTGACGAAGTATCACAATTCAATGTTTAAAGTTTTTATCACGTTGTGGACGTCAACAACAACAACAATGACAAATGCAGCGCCACACTGAAACACATACAAATAGTACAGTGGGCCCTGGATTTAGAGTTTATTAATATAATTTCCACAAAAAAAAGCTTGAAATATGAGAATTCAAGATGTTAACAAAATCTATTTAAATTTTTTTTTAATTAAAGGGTTGCCCTTATATTTTCTAATTCAATTATTGCCTATTTTCAACCCTCCAGCGTCACATTTTCAGACAACAAAAATTCAAATTTTTTAAAACATCTTAAAATCATTAAATCATAAAATTAAGGATGTAAGAGAGTCTCCACTGTACTTGAACGCTCGCATCCAATGCACAAACAAAAACAAATGGAGCAACTGCAGCCAACTGCCAGGCGACAGCTTCGGGCCAAGGGCGGCATGTGGAGGATGGAAGGAGGATAAGGGCCCCCCCCCCCCAACCCAGTATAGAGAACATGGGCAGCAGAGTATGCAAAAGGCAAAGCAAAGCCCCCTTTGGCTGGTTCCCGAGTTGCAATATGGTTAATATAGCGCGACATTTCATCCGCTGCTGCCGTTTTCTAGCTGCCCGTCGTTCGCTTAGTCAGCTTCCCTCGATTTTTCGGGTAGAGAAACGAGGGGAGTTCCCGGGGAGGCACTAAATGTTTAGTAACCAACTGAAATAGTAGCACTCGTGTTAGTATCGGTTCATGAAAAACGAACAGCAGCAAAATAGAAGTGAAAAAAATACAAAAAGAAAACAACAACAACAAAAAATAAATAAATGAAAACCATTTCGGTTTACATAGAGTTTCGCATGTAGCTACACGACTTGCACTTGGATTTGAATATGAATGTGCATACTAATCCACAGATGAGGTCAGAAAAATATGGACCCAAGAATGGGATTGAAAATTAGAAGCTATAATCTTTTATCTTTGACTTGATTTAAAATAGTATCTTGAGAGATATTTGTTAAAGGTTTCGGAAGATATTCAATCTTCTTCATCAGCATCACAATTTCAAGTGAGATCAATACGATTTTTAATCTCAAAAAATATTTATTTAATTTTTTAAAAATAAATAAATCTAGTTTTCAAATACAATATATAACCTATTATAATCCCCCCTACTGTTTAGTTGCAGGGTCAGTCGCTTAGTGGGTAAAAGCGGGCTCGGGGCGGTTTTGAGAGAGGAAAGTGGTAAGCAAACGACGTCAGCGTAAACTGATTACCACCGAACGGACGGACGAACAATCTATGGTGCTAAGCTGCACTAGCGGCACGTACACAGCGCTTTTTTTGGGGCTTAAAAGCGGGAAGTAAGGGGGTTGGCATAGGAAAAACTATGGGAACCTTCGCTTCGGGAGTTAGGTTCGTCCGATGGGGGAGACAGAACGACTCGACGACGACAACCCAAAAGTTCCAGTTAAAACCAACCGACTCTGCACACACATATATATATATAGGAAGTCAGTCAGAGAGCCAAGACTTCAATTACAGTCAGTCGCACCCATGAGTTGATTGTGAAATTATAGCCAAACTAGCATAGTGTTCCCAGAACTGAACGAAAGGGAGGGGGAAAGACCCAGACCCGGAGAGCGATTACTAATTAATGGAACGTGCTAGCTTCTATAGCTTCTTTAGCTCGAATTACTATCAGCTTACAGTTACTATGAGAAATTGGATTACTTTTTTTTGAAAAGGGTTGTTGAAGATATTTTGGTTCTATTGATAATTTTGCAATGTTATGACAAATCATTATAATATTTTGAAGAGGGGTAAATGGGATTGATTATGAAGTGGGGTGGGATTTTAATAAAGTTAAGCTTTTTTATAACTCATATTACCATGATCTTAGTTGGTGTTGTTTTTCTTAAGGTTTAAAAAGATCAACTAAAAACTGCAGAGTTTTAAATATAAATTAGTTAGCTGGTTTAATATTGCTCTTAGACCTCTTAAATTAATTTTCTTGCTTTAAAAATTAAAATATACATAAAAGATAATCAAAACGAAATTAGTA